>SNQJ01S0036632.1:6644-36713 GCA_010110895.2 Picea sitchensis
ATGAAGATCCAACTTTGTGAAATAGATTTCTCCATGTAGTTCATATAACAATTCATGAATGATGGGAATGAGAAACTTATCTTTAATAGTGATCTTATTGAGCTCTCTATAATCTGGACACATACGCCATGAGCCATCTTTCTTGAATACCATTACCACCAATGCAGAGTAAGAAGTTTGGATAGTTCTAATAATGCCAGCCTCTAACATTTCTTCAACCATGCACTCAATTTCTCTCTTCTGGGCATAAGGGTATCTGTATGGCCCGATGTTAGGAGGAACACTCCCAAGAATTAGGTGAATATCATGATCATGATTTCAAGTGGTGGAAGACCTTTGGGAATATCTTCTAATATTTTGGAATTCTTATCAATGATCCCTTGGAGATCTAGGGGAATAGATGGATTAGATGTTTGAACATCTAGTGAGCATAGTTGTGCAATTACACCTTGATGCCCCTTTTTCAATAATTTTGTCATGCCATTAGAGCTTATCACCTTACTAGGTTTCCCTGTGATACCTCTTAACTCAATTTCTTTTCCTTCCAATGAAAATTTCATGAAAAGCTCTTGAAAATTAAAATCCATTGTTCCTAATGATTGTAACCATTGGATTCCTAGTACGACATCAACACCACCCATGGGTATAACAATAATTGGACTATTCATTACATATTATCCCATAGTAAGATTGATCTTATTGCATTTTCTTGAGAAATTGATATTTCCTCCATCTGTAATCATTACTTGAAACTCTGGTGTTGGATATACAAATCAATTGAGAGCTTTGGATAGTTTATAGTGAATGAAATTATGAGTACTATCAGAATCAATTAGGACTATGACCTTTTTTCTTTTTGATATATCCTTCGATCGTGAGGGTTTGAGGAGTGCTAATTCCAGCCAATGCATTACACGATATCGTGGGAGTCAACTCTTCAGAAGAAATCGCATCTACATTTTCATCTTGAGATGGTTCTTGTTCTTGTTCTTGTTCTTCTTCTTCTTCTTCCTCTTCACAATCTATGTAGAATAATTTCTTCTCATGACACTTATGTCCCTTAATGTACTTGTTGTCACAATTAAAGCATACACCTTTTTCTTTTCTTTCCTCCAATTGTTGAGGTGTCAACCTTGTAGTTTGAGGTGTTTTAGAAGAAAGAACATTATTCTCTCGATAGATGTTAGGAGTGGTCCTTCTAGTAGCCATAGCCATATTTTTACTTTCGACATTTCTTGCCACCCTAAATGCATTCTCCAATGATTTGGGTTCCCAAAGGCGAACCTCATGTTGAATGTTATCCCTTAAAGTTCCTATGAATACATCAATCAAGTGCTCATCTGGAATATCTATTACCTTTATATTCAATCTTTGGAAGTTCTCAATGTGCTCTGTAACGGAACCCTTTTGCTTGAGATTTATCAATTGGCTAAACAAGGTATTGCTCCTTGTATCCTCATAGTGTTCTATTATTTCTTCCATGAAAATTGTCGAAGTGACGAGTTATTTGCGAGAAAAAAGCCATCGAAACCACACAAATTGATTGGGTTATAAATATAAAGAAGAAATCCATACCTTTTGTGTATGTGGCACAATATGTAGATCAAAGAATTGCTCGATCTGAAGTATCCATGTGATTGGGTCCTTGCCATCAAACTTCCTCATATCGATCTTAGGAAAGTGGTTGGTCTTCAACCCAAAGTTAGAGTTTATACATTTTTGATTCATCTTCCTTGTGTCCTCGTCATGAATTTCATGGGATACATTTTCACTTTCAGGTGTCCTCTCTATTAGTAAATTTTTCAATCCTTCCTTGATCTCCCCTTTTAAACCATCCATCTTAGTATTTATTGCCTCCAACTTAGCTTCCATTGAATCCATCATCTCTTGTAGTTCATCTTTTGTTATTGTCTTCTTTTGTAAATCATTTATGTCCCTGCGCATTTCTTCACCTTCATCAAGAGTCCAAGTAGGACTGTTTGGAGGATTATTTGGTGTAGAAGTTCCCTTTTTTGGTGGCATGTTGGCCAAGTATCACATTAAACCTTGATTTTGAGGTGGTTTTGCTAGACAATCTTTTTTTTATTGTATCTCCAAAATTTCGGCCTTTCTGGGTATGAAATATTCGTATTTGTAGTTCTTTGGTATTTCTTCTCTACAATGCCATAGGTCTGATCAAAATTGGATGTGCCAAGTGGAATTTATGGTAACTTCCCCACAACTTGCAGATTTTTTCCCTTTCCAGGAGATATCACTTGTATAGCATGCCCCACACAAAATAATTGATATAAAATTATGAAACTTGTATCAGAAATAATATAGACTGTTCACTATCCAATGTAACTGGTCTCACTCAATTTGGATACTCTAGGAAGAATTTATGATTGTTTTACCCGAAACACCTGCTCGAGACTAGTCAATAGGACTAGTCAAATACCTTATATTCCACAGGGTGTATCTACAAATGTAAGATGACCCAGAAGCTAAAATTTTTTTCATAGATAACTTAATAATTTCTGTGAATAGTCTCCGTATTTCAGGGTCTGAAACGTTGCATAAAAGTTTTTATAGCGAAAATTCCGCGAAGACTTAATTAAGAATGATTCCAGAACCCTATCTTACATAGGTTGTATCTCCTAAAGTATAAGACCTCAGGTGCTGAAATGTTAACCCAACATACCTTGATCCATCTACTAAATATCCTTCAAAAGGTTCCTTCTAAAACGTCGTAGAAAAAAAGTTATAGTGAAAATGTCAAGGTGTCTCAGATGTAGCAGCGAAACCACAAGACCTTGAGCTCTGATACCATATGTTAAGAACCAAATATCAATATAGGATAGAAAAACCTCAGAATAAGTACTCAACGCCTTGAAAAAGAGAGAATTTCAAGTAAGAAGCCTCTTCGAGGGGGAAACCTCCTTATACCCCACATAAATGTCCAAATACAAGATGATTCCAAATGAAAATGTCTCCTTGGTATATATAAGAGACTAGGAGGTACAATTACAACTAATGGACTCAAGACGACATAAATAAAATAATATTACTAATGTAATATGCCCCAATTAAGGGGTAATGAGCCAATATTTAGGACTTAACATAATGTGTAGGACTCCTTTGCTTCTAAACACCTAGAAAGACATCCTTGTGGCAGAAAAACCCACATGGCATGCATTGTAGCTTATAAAAAGTTGTGTGGCAATGATCACAACAACCTTTTGGCATTATCGAACCAATGTTTAATTGAATCTTGAACCTTAGAGTGTTGGCTAGAATGCAATGTGATGTTTGGTGATTATTGAGAGTATATTTGTTGTTTGCATCGATATTGGGTTGAATAGATAATGATGCTAGAAAATACTTGATCATATGCCAAATTCAACATCGACTAAAACATAAAAGTGAACACTTGTTTATTCACTTAAAATTACAATCAATGTGTTCTTTCAAATTACATTTCATTAAATTAGAAAGAAAAAGTACATAAAAAATAACTTAACCAAAATATTATTTACAATGGTCCTTCAGTTCCATGAATTCACCATCTCTTTGATAAAGACACAAAATAATCTAATGAAAACTTAAATGAAAAAACTAAAACTTAAGACTAAAACTTAGTATAGCAACCCAAAACGTTGTATCATGATGGTTGGTTGATTCCCAATTTCAAATAAAGCTATGTCAAAGATTCATAGTTTTGTCGTGACTTATTTTTTCTATTAAAATCTTCCTTTAACTTGAGCACTTTCCATTTAGGTCTGAGATAGAGCTTTGGGCTGCCAAAATAATTTTGAAGTCCAATCAATGGAATATTGATTTCAACATTTTGAAGTTGAAACAATCCATGCCTATATTTCATAACATTTATATTTCAAGGATAAATGTTGTAGTTCGAACTCGTTGTATGATTTGTCGTGATAATGTTGATCTTTCTTATAGGATGTTCTCCTCGTTATACATATATTTTTAACCAATGTACATATATATTACATATTGGATATTAGATTTGATAATAAATAAACATTACATCATACAATGTCTAGAGTTTAGTAATAAGTAATGATTGTACTATGTCACTTTGAAATAAAGATTAATAACCTAAAAATACTTTCATTGAAAACCACGACCATTCTAAGCCAATTAACATCCAAGGTCATCATACAATGTCTAGAGTTTAGTAATAAGTAATGATTGTAATATGCCACTTTGATATAAAGATTAATAACCTAAAAAAACTTTCATTGAAAACCAGGGTCATTCTAAACCAATTAACATCCAAGGTCCTTATTAAGTACTTCTCAACATAGTGAAAATGTCCTTTATCCTCGTAGTTATGTGCCAAGACTGCGATAAGAGATATGTAAAGTCATTATTATATTTCATAAAAAACAATTTAATAGTGGTAAGAATTACATATGAAAAAATGATTCTCAAATTTTAGTTATATTTGAAAATTTAATTGTTAATTTTTAGTTTAGTTATAATTAAAAATATCTAAAGGAATTATATAACATCAATGGTTATTTTTAAAAACAAATTAGTTAGGATTTTTTTTTTTCAGAAGTTAAAGAAATTTTCTTGGAAATGTCAATTATTTGAAAATGATTTAAGAATGTTTGACAATTTTTCATCTTCAAAATTTGTTTTTAGTTGTTAGAATTTTTTAGGAAAATTCAGAAAAGTTTCTTCGAAATGTCACTTTTTTTCCTCATAAAAAATCATAATTTCACAATTTTTTATTTATATATAACAAAATTACATTCCATAAATGCATATATGCATTTCAAAAAATTATCCTATAGGAAATTAAATAAAAATAAAAATGTATACAATAACATGCTCCCTCAAAAAAAAATCATCATAGATCTCAAAATATGAACTCATACATATATATCTAATAAAACCTCAAAATATCGTCAATACAAAAAAAAAACTCATGAGAGTCCCTAATATCTTCTAATATTTTGACTATTCATCCAACATAACACTAATAAAAGGGGGCATGATCATAATGAGAAGAGTGACAACCCACTTGCTCCTAACTCTTCCATCTTAAATGCAAATCAACTCTTGAGAGACCATCAGCATCCATATTTATTTCTCTGAAAATATGGTGAAAATAAATATTATTCTTGCAAGTTGAACTTTCTCAAAAGTAGGCATCAAAGTAAATTTTTTCATATTGTTAATCTCATTCATCTACTTAACTACAACAAGGTAATCTCCAAAAAATTGATTGTTTTAGCACCTTTTTCAACTAATAAAATTATCATGGGATTTAAGGACAAAAATTTATATAAACTATTCATGTCTCTACCCAAACCAACTTTGAACTTTAAAATATGATCATCGGATAAATATATAACACCTCCTACACCACAAGTCAGAGGGTCCCCTTAACATGCTCCATCCAAAGTAAGCCTTGCTCCGCTTTTGTCAATATGTTCCTCTATTGATGAAGATTTAATCATGTGCATATTTCTAATTCCTTCCCTACCTTACCTGTAGAAGGACAAAGCATTAACATATGAATGATGGACTCATCACATTCCTTACAAAAAATGCACCAACCAAGATCTTGATTGTTTCTTTTCTACAAGATATCCCATGTGAGGACCTTAATTTTTAGAGCGAACCACATAAAGATACAAACTTTTAAAGCTTTTAAAGAGAATATGAGCTTCCACATTCCTTTCCACCAGTATTCCAAACCCTCTATCCCTATTGTAAAACTTGAAGGTTGTTAACTTATTTTTTGAGTATGTATTCCTATAGCTAGATTTTTGCCCCATATGAGTTCTTTCTCATCTGCCTTTATCCTCACATGACTAGGCCTTAAAATAGAAATATATATCTCCCATTCAATTGTATATATTCCTTCCAAATAAAGCATGACAACTAGTTTCCATTCGTGCCTCCATATAGTGGTTAACTCTGAATAGGAAACTTGATTTAGAAAGAAATAACCATTTCTATGAACATTCTCAATCAAACTATTAAATAACTTATACCCATCACCACTTCCAACACAAGGGTTTGAACCAATACTCACTCACATCCCATCCTCAATCCTTGGAACCAATACTCACTCACATCCCATCCTCAATCCTTAGGAACCAATACTCACTCACATCCCATCCTCAATCCTCTAAACAATATAGTGTCCTATTAAAAGGAAGGATACAGTGATTTATTTCCAAATAATAAAAGAATTATGCCATTTTTTTAGTAGATTTGTTATCCAATCTTCCACTGATTCAAGCAATATATACTTTTGTACTATGACTTAGAACCAAAGAACCTTACCTCCAATCAGTCTCCATAAATGTTTTTGTAGCCAATGCCTTATTTAAAAAGTGGATATTCTTTATATCCCATCCTCCTTGATATTTTGGAATGACAATATGTTTTCATTTGACCCAAGATATCCCTTTTAACTCCTTACAACCAGACCACAAGAACCAAAAAATCAGTTGCTTGATCTTATCAAATACACCTTTAGGAATGAAAGCTAATTACATAAAATATACAAGAATTTCCTTGAGAACAAATTTGACTAATACAAGCCTAGCTCCTCAAGATACCCAATGAACACACTGAACATATCAATCATTTTTCCACCTTTGCAATAATCCAACTGCAGTGTTTTTTTCTATAAGCATTTGGTTTAAGGTAAAGCCATAGATATTTCAACCCATCCTTAATATCAATATGTTTGAAAGGAAAAAAATGAATAAAGTGTAAAACCTCACCTTCATCTAACCTAGAAAAAGATAATGATGACTTATGTACATTGACCAATGTACCTATAGTTGTACGATAAATATATAATAACTCTTTAAGATTGAGGGAATCCATACTTGAACCATCACATAATGGCAATAAATCAACTACAAAAAAGAGATGTTATAGGAAGATATTACTACCAATTTTGATTCCCTTAAAGGACCCAAGTCTTTTGGCCTCAATAAGAGTTTTTCTTAAACCCTCAACCAAAATTAGAAATAACAAAAGGGGGATAATGGGCATCCCTTCCTTAACCCTCTATCAAGCCTAAAAAATCTCAAAGAAAATCCATTAATTAAGATGGAAAACGAAATAGAGGCTACACAACTCATTACCTAATTTACAAAATGAACATCAAATCCTAGATGGATCAACATCATCCTCAAATACATCCAACTTTCCCTATCATAGGCTTTAGACAGGTCTAACAGTATAACCATTGAAGAAATATTTTTTTTTTTATTGTATAAAGCCCTGCTTGAGATACCCTTATAACCTCATGGATCTACCTACTTAACAAGAAACCAAATTACTCATTTGAGATAGATTTTGATAATGAACTCTTAACTTTTAGTGAAATAATTTTTATATGATTTTATAAATATAGTTACATAAAGAGATGGGTCTACATTCATCAAAAGAAACATGATTATCAACATTTGGAATAAAATAAACAAAAATAGAGTTGAAGGCTATTAACATCCTTCCAGATACTTTGGATTCATTAATAAACCTAATTTAATCTTCCTCTAGAGTTTCATAAAAAACCAAAAACAATGCATAAGTCACCCATCAAGACGAGGGCTCCTATCCTTGTGAAAGCTACGCAAAACAAACTAGAGTTCATCCTTGGGTATTTCTTTCGATAGTCTTTGGTTGTCCTCTTAATTCACAAATCTTGGAAAGAATATGGTCATCTTAATTACCTCAACTATTGTCATTTGATTTCTTCTTTGTATATATTCTTAAAATAATCCACACTCAAATAAGAAATGTCCTCAAAACTAGAGGACAAAGATTCATCTAGCTTTGGCATCTACCAAATTGTATTCACATTATTTCAATGATTTGCAAACTTACAAAAATATTTTTTGTTATCATCTCCCTTGGCCAACCATAAGGCTTGGCTCTTGAGCCTCTAAGTTGTTTCTTTATCTACCAATATTCTTCACCTCTTATTCTCAAACATATTTACCTCGTTTTTTAAAACTTCGTTAGGAAACCTTACCTACTACATATTATACAGATCCTCCAACTGATCTTCCGCATCCCCTAACATCTTATCATCCTTCAACCATTTTTGGTGATCCAAAAGGTAATAATTTCGTGATACTCCTTAGATTCTTAACAAACTATAATGTCACTAATTCTCAAGAAGACTCATCAAAACAAGTTCGTGACTCATTTATCATTTCTACATAGCTATCCTCTCCTTTCCAATTTTAATTAAATTTAAATGGGTTAGGCAGTTTTTTCCTTGCTTTTGCAATTTCCAAAAAACACATATATAATCTGAGTCTCCACTCAAACCAACCCATTTTCTAATTCTTAAAGAATCCTCTATAAAAGCATCACTCACAAAGAAATGGTTAAGATGTTTAATTATTCTTCCTAAACTCTAATTCACATGGAATCAACTTCACTAACTCATTGTAATATAAACATAAATCAACCAATTTCCACACAAAATACTTAGAAATGACATCTATATTTACAACTAAACCTCATATCTTCACCCACGTGAAGGAGAAATTCAAATCACTACAATAAGAAACCTTTGTAAAAAAACTCTTGGCAATTATATTATCACAATAGGCCACCTTCTCTGCATACAACTCACATATGTTTAAAATTATGATCTCTTCGTGATGCTGGTGAGCATAGAAAAATACATGTGAATCTAAACCAAAAAAAAATAAAGTAATATATTTTAAACTTCTCTTCATCAAGGCTTAAATAAAACCTCTTAAATGACCTATAAGATCCATATAGAAAAAGTTCCCGTTTCTAAGAATCTTAACTAGTTCACTAGTACATTTTTGTCCAACATGCATTGTCTCTTACAACAAAAGAATATTTAACTTATGAAAATTTACAGGTCTACAAAGGACCTATTTTTTCAAGAGTCTTCCCAACCCTCACATTCGATAACATTAAATTCATGATGCACATCTCCCGGGGTATAGGTTGTCTTATGAAACTAGTTCAACTTTAGGTAAAAGACATGCCTAAAGTAATATTTTAGTTAATATTTCTCACTAGTATACAACTTACTCTAGTGGAAACTTCCCAACCGTCTCACATTCGATAACATTAAATTCATGATGCACATCTCCCGGGGTATAGGTTGTTCTTTGGACCCCAATGAAACTAGTTCAACTTTACGTAAAAGACATGCTTAAATAAATATTTTAGTCTCACTAGTATACAACGTACTCTAGTGGGAACTTTATGGACAAGAAATCAAAAAAATTGAAGGAAGAAAGGTTGAACGCCATTTAGTAGCCACTGGAATATAAAATTCATGGAAACATAGACAAGTCAAAATATAAATAGAAAAGCAATAGAAATTCATGTAGGAGACTCCAACATATATTATATTTAGGGAAAGGTTGTCTCATATGTTTTGAAGCAATTAAAAGACATATCAAGAGAAAGAGAAAGTGAATCAATGAAACAACATTGAATTTTTCAGAAGTTGAAGTGGAGATTGAATTATGTACAAATTATGAATATCCTAGCAAAAAGAGTTTTACCTGCATATGTAATCAATTAAAAATACAAAATAGACTTGCATTTGTGGTAACTTAGGTAACTTACAATAGGGAAAATATTGTTTTTGACTTTTTCTTCTCACCATGTAATCAATTAAAAATACAAAATAGACTTGCATTTGTGGTAACTTAGGTAACTTACAATAGGAAAATATTGCTCTTAACTTTTTCTTCTCACCATGTAATCAATTAAAAATACAAAAGAGGCTTGCATTTGTGGTAACTTACAATAAGGAAAATATTGTTCTTAACTTTTTCTTCTCACCATGGTTAAAGCCCAACATAATTTCAAAATTTGGACATATTATTATTTTTTTTTGAAAGATTGTTCCAAAAATTTAATCTTAACTTTGTCTTCTCATCATGGTTAAAGCTCAATATAACTTCAAAATTTGGATATATTAATTTTTTAAGAAAGATTGTTCCAAAATTTTAATCTTGGAAATAGTACAAGATTGGGTTTAACAACCCCACCAAATTTTAAACAAGTCAAGCCATTAGAACTATTACCTATAACCTTATGCATAATTGCTTACATTGATGATACTAACTAAGCACAATTGTTTATGTTGATGATACTAACTAAGCATAACTTCCTACATTGATGATACTAATTGTGTGACGAATCCTTCCAAAACACCTGTAACATCCCTATTTAATCCCTAGTTTGGTAATATATAATGTAGATATGATATACGATCGTGGGCCAAGCGATGCAATATATGAACTTGTATATCCAAAAATGATAAACAAAAATGTGATGACATTTGTAGATGGACATGGACAGAGTTATGGGGGGCTGAGTTATCCATAAGAAAGGAGGGGTCTAAGGGGGTCTTATTCATGGGTTTTGAATCTCAACCATTTTTCTTGATTTTCTTATTGTTTCGAGTGAACCTTCTATTTATTCCCTTGAGTGTAGGAGATCACAATCAATGAATACATGTAAGAGGGTGGGTGTGAGAGTCACATCCCATAGTTATTGAGAGTTGGGACTGAGTACAATCATCTTAGGGAAGAGTGTGAGTCAAGTAAGAAGGAAAAAGGAGAGGAAATGTGTATGAGACAAAGATCAATAGAGATGAGTTTTTATGCATGGAAATTGGGGTACAACAGAGGAGGAGAGCATTGGAGCTTGGAGACAATAATGGTGGATTTTTTAGCAACTATTGGGAGCTATTGAAGGATGAAGAAGCAAGTTGTCAAGCTTGTAGAAGAGGCAGACTGTCAGGCTTGTAGAGTGAAATCCCTATGTGAGATTTTTCACTAAAGCAGAAAGCTTGCTACTGTTGGTTTTCCTGGTAGTTGATATCCCTAGAGTCCCCAACAAAGCGATTCATGGCCAACTTGTGTTGGAATCCATGAAAAAAGAATGGTACATCCCAAGGGATTGTTTATAGATAAGGGGGTACATTCCTTGGGTCGAGCAGGTTCAGAGGAAGAGAGCTGGAGGAGTTGGGACAGATTTGGGAAAAATTAGTTGGTTGTGGAAATATTGAGCTATGAGTGGACAATGGAGAGACACCCTATTTTGTGGATTCGTAACTCCAACTCGAGAGTGACTTTCTATTGAGATTTGGAACAAAAAATCTATGGTTGGATGGAACGTCCATCCTCTGCAGCTAGTTGCACAACTTTTATTAAAAGATAAGTGTTTTGATCTTGTGTCTGAGTTACGTTGATGGTATATTTTTTTGTGCATTAACTTTGTGTTTGAATGAAACATATGATGTTGTATTTGAGTATATTAGTTGCATTCATGTTTATTTGGAATTTTGTAGATGCACTTAGTAATGGTATATAAGATGGTTAAATATATATGAGTTAGTAGTGGGTGAGATGTAGGTTTTGCATTAGAGATTTTTTTTGTTTGTTTTTTGTTGGTAATGGGCCTCATCCTGAGGCTGGGGACGTTACAACACCTATGCCTACCTTTGAAGTACCAATCTATTAATTTGTGTCTCTTCACTAATATTTGAAGCACCAACTCTTGATGTTGTTTTTGTATCTTCTAATTCATCTTGCTCGCTAACACATCCACTCTTAAGAGAATGGTTAGTTGTTAAAGAATTATTCCCATGGGCATTCCCATCCTTAGATTCACAAAGATATAATTCATGCAGTTATCACGTTAAATATGTGTCAATCCCTTGACAAAGTAATAGTTTGCTTCATTTGGCATTATGCAATGGTCTCTCTTGCAATGCTACAAATTTGTGCCACTTGATCTCTTTATGCTACCATTACTTGGAATATGAATTTTCATGTTCATCATCATTTAGATGCAATTGACCATATTGACTCCTTATGATAGTGTCTATAGATCAACATGTTACATTATAAATGTTGACAATGATCAATCTCATCAAATTGTTCCACTTCCTAAAACTTAGGTCTCACTTTATGAACTCTTCCACCATACTTCCTTCTAAACATTTTCTAATAGCACAAGTCTCACTATACTAAATATTCCACTAAACAATGACATTTTCTTTGGGAAACTTATAACACACTCTAGTAAAATTCATGTGCCAAATGTTTTTTCCATGATTTGTGTTTTTCCATAAAAAGAAACTAATGTGTTAATTGTTGTTTGATTGTTTAATGTTTAATCCATGCACTTCTCCTTTTAATGATGCATAGAGTTCTTAGGAAAGTGGATGCAACATGTCTATAAAAACATGAAAAACTTTACTTAGTGCATGTCATTATTATTTTTTTGTTTGCTAGTTTGTTTGTGACCTGCGGGACTAGCCTGTGGCTGAGAAACCACGAATCAGGGGCATCTAAGCCGTCAAAATCACTCGGGGATCGCACTCGGCCTGAGTCACACCAACCCTTAACATGGCTGGATTTTTTTTATCCCTGCAGGTTTTGAACTAGTGACTTTAACATCACGGAATGCCTTAACAACACACTCCATCACCGACTGTCCTACACCTCAAGGAATAGTGCATATCATTATAAAATTCCATAAACACAATCAATTATCCCATTCGTACGATGACACTAAACATGTCAAATATAAAGTTGGCACTGAACATATTAACCACATCACATATAACACTGACCACGTTAGAGGCCAAATATAAAGTTGGCACTGAACATGTTAACCACATCACATATAAAACTGACCACGTTAGAGGATGCGAGTTTGTCATTGGAATTTCATTTAGGTGGCCCTTGATGCCACTTAAACCATATTTTTTTTATAATTCAATACAATGAAAGTATTTGGTTGAGAAAACTTTTTTAGAAGATTGCAACAAGATTGCTCGTTCTCTTCTTACATAGTTGCGGATATTGTTCACAACTAAACGATATAAAATATATTTGTATCGAATGATTAGTGCACAACTTTATGTAACAAAGGAAACGATATAAAATATATTTGTATGGAATGATTTGTTGGATTGCGAAGTCAAATATGGAACATGGGTAACGTCAATAATAGTTGAAAGAATATATCTTCGTTTAGGTTCTAGGAATATGCTTACATGTCACAAACATCTCAAGTTTAGAATATCAATGAACTTTTTGCAAATTTATATTTCTTTGACTTAAAGATTTCTCTTATAATTGACACATAGACCCAAGAATCGCTTAAGCAGCAGTGCCATTTTATGTACATAAATTTGCATTTCATTCCATGTTACCCCTTTAAACGCAATGGTAGGGACTGATATTTTATTTATTTATTAGTTTTCATAATGAACTAAAACAAACTTTCAGGGTTTAATATCGAGTTGTTGTGGCCGCTCTAAGTCCATTATTGGAGAAGGTCATGGAAGAAAGGCAACACATTTACTCATTTCCTAGAGTTGTTCTATAGTCTTTTGTAACATAATGTAATATGGGTAACAACGACACATGCTATCTCAAGAAAATTAATGAATATAAAAAAAAATACCAATCAGATTTTTCTTAAATCTGGATTTATCATGTGACAATAGGGATCAAATATCTCAAGGTGCAAATTTTTCTTTAAGTTTTTCGCTCTAAAAAATGTTTGCACCTCAAAGGATTTGATCCCTCTAGATGCTTAATATATCTAGAATTAAGATGGATTTGAGCTTAGTATTTATTTTGTTTTATATTAATTAATTTCTTTTGAGCCAACATTTGCCAACTTTATCAACATTACGTTATGTTACAACATCTATGTCATACTAGGTTGTAGAGTTTATAGACATCCTATAGTTGGAGGTTGTTGATTGAGAACTTTTGCTTAAATTGAGAACTAAAGTTTTTAGCATTTGCACTATGCTTCCAGGGTGTCAACTTGTTGTTTTTTTTGTATTTATGTGTTCATGATTAAGGAATTATGAGAAGTTCCATGATGTTCATTCTCATGCACTTTTGATGTCACGGAGAAAATAGAGGTTTGAATGCATTGGATGGACTCTTCATGCCTATAGAGGGCTCTTTGAATTTCTTAGGCTTCCCTATAATCCATGAGACCAATACATAGAATAGAACAAAGCTACTGACTCTTGATAAGGATGATATCAGAGTTTATCTTAAAACCTTGAAACCAAAGCACCAAAAGAATCTCATTGCACTCCCAACTAGAAAAATCCACCTGACCAATTATCACCCACAAATTGATGAGACCAAGGAGCCCTATGTCATGTAGAAAAAACAAACCAAACCCCCATGTAAAGAATCCTAGAACACCAATGGATAAAAGATCCCTCAAATTAACTCCCAAAAAATAATAGGACAAGGACCAAGAACAACTTTGGGATGGACTAAACCTATAAGTTCAATTACATAGAGAAATTCCAAAAGCTAGTGTTTTGAAGATCCCACACATAGAACCCAAATTCCATAATCTAGTGCATTGAAGAAAATCTAAAAGCCAATGCGGTTTGAACCCAAATCCTTTAGAAAAAAGTTCCATTAAGTAATCCACAGACTGGGGGAGATTCTTTCCAATTTGTTTCCAATTAGTGAATCATTGCTCCCTCCATCGATGCACACTTCCAGATTGAAATTCGCTATCCCACCACCTTGGTGATAAACCTCGATGCATCATTCAAAGGACAAACTGAAATTAAATTTGGGCATGTGAAGGAGAGATACATAGATTTTTTCATATTTTTGCACCTCATATGCAATTCGTTGGTACATTAATGTCTTGATATGTGCCCTTGATCCACGAGGATCCATAATGCTCAAAAGTGATCTAGGAGGATCCAAAATACTCAAAATTTGACTTTCTCAAATTCTCTTGAAAACTACTTCATTGTGTAGATCTCGACGATAACTTTCCAACGTCGCAAAAATCACCTCAAAGAGAATTCATATGTAGAAGTTATGGTCGATCAAAGTTTTGGCCAAACACATCAAAAGTCAAAGCAGGGATGACACATGGCATGTTCGTATAGGTTTGTACAACTGATAGATGACGTCATGTTGACGTCATCATGATGATATGGTAGCACAAGAGGCTGCCACGCGTCACTCATTTTTGACATTTCCAGGGCCCCATGTAGACCAATAAAAAAGTGTCACGTTTCATCCGTACGGATGGCGTGGCATCCGGGTGGAAGGTACAATCAACAGGTACATGTGGCAGGTGACTGGGCAATGACATGGTAGGGAGTTGATGCAGGCATACAAGTGGACCAATCAGAGAGTGCCACGCGACACTCTTCGATTGGCCAAATTTGGCTAAGGGAGAAAAAACAATGTTAGGGAGTCGAAGGGAATAGAACCCTTGACCTCCCATGCAATCTAGAAATATTCCATAGTCTTAACTTCATGCCTCCTACCATTTTTCCATATGGTTGGTTTGTTAAAATAAACAAACATATTATTTAATTTTAAGTCAATGCACCTTGAGAATAAAGGGGCTTAGTTAGGCCGATTTTAGCCTATTTAGACCTAGCTTTGGACCAAAGAAAGACATGGGTTTTTGTGCCATATTAGAGCATGTTGCATGGAAGTTTGTGCCAAGTTCATATTTGTCTCAATTTGCGTGCAAGAGGTGTTCCTATGCTATATTTTCCTCGTTTTGTGTGTCATTAAGTTCTTAGAGAAAGGTATAGGGTGTTTATAATCATTTTTCTCAGAATTTCAAGAGGAATATGACGATGATGTTATTTTTGTGTAAAAATGTTGTTTATGAAAGTATTATCTCAGTTTGACATATATGCGATCCATAGTCTCATTATACGTGCAAAAAGGGCTTTCTGGGTACCTGTTCAGAATATAGTCAAGTTTATACTCATTCTTCTTAGAATGTCGCGAGGATTTTAATGTTGACCTATGTTTATGGGTTGGAGTATACAACTTGAAGGGTATCTTCATAATTTTACAATTGTAAAGACCATTTTATTGTAATTTGGAAATTGAGCATTAACAAGAGCGGTCTATTTCTCTCTATTTTGGCACTCATTATTTCCGAAAGTTATATTTACCAGTTATTGAAGTTTATGGATAAGTAAGACATTCACATGATATTTTTCAAATAATCAAGTTGATCTTCAATTTCCCAAATCCGGTCGGGATGTTTATGTGTATTTATGAACTAATTGACATCTAAGTATTTTCGGGCTGAATTGGCTCGAAGTTTGTTGATATTTCAGATCAAATTGGTATCAGAACGTGTTTGGTATTTTTTAGATCATGTGGTATCAAAGATGGTTTTGATGTTTATTTGCAAGTGAATGCTTACGAGGTCCAAGTTCAAGTAAGGTGAAGCAACGCTTGAAGACTTTAATCCTAAAATTGGACAAATATTTCCAAGAAAATAAATGGAGCATGAAGATGTTCTTTCTGAGGTTGATAAGTAATTTCGAAGGATGTTCCTTGCGATGACAAATATGGTGAAGGAATTGTGGGAAGACCTGGAAAGATGAAGAGTAACTCCTCATCAAAATGAAGGTGGTCCAGTTGAAATAACGGTAAAAGTTGAAGGAGAAGGTGAAGAACCTCCAGAGCCTCCTTCATTCACATCATCATCATCATCATCACCATCATCACCATCTTCTTCCGATGGAAGTGAACATTCTTCTCATAAGAGGAAGAAACATTCTAAGAAATCTTCTTGTTCTCATGATATGCCTTTTTTAAAGCTAGATGTAAAGTTTGATTTACCTACTTATGATGGAGATTTGAATGCAGAAAAGTTGGATAATTGGGTCAAATAGATTGAAGTGTATTGCAGAGTACAGAAAATCACACAGGACAATGCAAAGATCCAGTTGGATACTCTTCTCCTATGTGACACAACTTTGATATGGTGGGAGAGTCAGACACAAGATGATATTATTCAACATGGTAAAATCATTTATTCTTGGATTGAATTTACTACTACATTAAAAAAGAAATTGTATCCATTAGCTTACATGCAAACATCAATGATTGCTTGGAAATATCTAAGACAAGGAAAAGGGAAAAATGTTCAATCTTATACACAAGAATTTAAGAGGAAGGCGTTGTCTTTGGTAATTCCATTACATACTCCTGAGACTCTTCTAATCTATATTGGCAGTATGCACTCATATCTTTGCCATACTATATTGATGTTTAATCCTACTAAAATTGACGAAGTATCAGTGCAAGCTACACATATTGAAGCCAACAAAGGAGAACATGTCATTGGAGATAAGACAGAGGAGCCACATGAATTCAAGGAGAAGTCGAAGGGAAAAGGGAAGAGTAAGAGGACAACTGCAATGAAGAAGGATGAAGAGAAGATGCCTACATGCTCTCACTGCGAGAAGAAAGGACATGATGAGAAGCATTGTTGGAAGTTGCATCCAGAATTGAAACCGAAGTGGGCCCAACCTAGAAAGGGTAAAGAGAAGGCCATGACCATATTTTAGGATCTTGGATCAGATTATGAGGATGAAACCCAAGTTACAACTATGAGCATCAAAGGTAAATCTTTCATTGCAAGTTTTAGTTCACGTAGTTCTTCTACAAAGGATAATTTAATCCCCGATGGAAGGAAAATAAATGACCTATTTCATTTATGAGTTATCTCAAAGCACACTAATATTGATACACTTGTTGATAATGGATCACAAGTGAATCTTATTTCAAAGCAAGTTGTTCCTTTGGGATGGATTTGTGATAATGATCAGGTAACTAAGCAATGCACGTTACAGTTTGAGATCACATACAATTTCATTTATGAGGTAGAGTTAGATGTGGTTCCACTTGACATTTGTGGGATGGTTTTGAGAAGTCCATACTTGTGTGACAGGAAGGCCAATTTATAAAGGGAACAAAACAAGTATCATCTTTTCAAGGATGAGATTGAGTTCATCATGAGAGATCATCAGATGAAGACTAATTTTATAGTTGTCACTACAGGGCACATGCTAGTTAATGCTAGTATCCGGGATCCATATTTCTAGCCTACGGTTGAAAGAAAAACAAGTCCTTTGGTTGATGTTGTTCCTGTTAAGAGGGGAAAATATGTTGATGGTTCATTTTCTTTCACATATGTATATTCAATTTTGTTGTTTATTTTATTACTAATTAGTGGAATATTGTTGGCTACTGCAACAATGAATGACGAAGTTTGTGAGTTTAAGGGGATGGTTAACTTGGTCAACAATGTTGTTTTAGTTTTTGTTATCATTATGCTAAGTCAGGTGCTTTTTATCCAAGCAGTAAGGATGGATGATACTGGGAAAGTGAGGTGAAAACATTCTCACTTCATTTCTAAACAAAACATACTTTTGGAGGTCCAAAAGTTCTTCAGTGGGGAGGTGTGATCCAAGAGGATCCAAAATGATTAAAAGTGATAGGAGGATCCAAAATGCTCAAAATTTGAATTTATCAAATTCTCTTTAAAACTAATTCATTGCGTAGAGCTCGGAGATAGCTTTCCAATGGAGCAAAAACCGCCTCAAATGAATTTTGTATGAAAAAGTTATGGTTGATCAAAGTTCTGGTCAAACATGTCAAAAGTCAAAGCAGGGCTGACACGTGGTAGGTCTGTACAAGTCCATAAAAATGATAGATGAAATCATAATGACATTATTAGGATGATGTGGCATTATGAGAGGCTACCACATCTCACTATTTTTTGGCATTTTCAGCCCCCCCATGCGGACTAATAAAAAAGTGCCACATGTCATTCGTACATATTATGTGGCATCTATACAGTGATGTGGCATCCGGGTGGCAGGTACAATTAGAAAGTACATGTGGAAAGTGAATGGGCAGTGACATGGAAGGGTGTTGATGCATGCATACAAGGGGACCAATTAGAGAGTGCCATGTGGCACCGTGAATGATTTTAGGGGCTAAATTTCGCTCATGGGCTAATTTTCCATGGTTTTTCCCCAAAAAAGATTTGTTATTCTAAAAATGATTCGCCCAAATTCTATAGGACAAAATTATTTTACCTTAAAAATCTTCAAAATTTTATACAAACTATATAAAATCCTTGGAAATTTGAATTTTTTTATAAAAATATCGCCAAACATTTATAGTTGGCATATGAAGGATTAGTAAGATTCGCCATCCCTGTGTGGCACTCTCTGATTGGCCAAATTTGTCTAAGGGAGAATAAAATTTGTTAAGGGGTCAAAGGGAATAGAACCCTCGACCTCCCATGGAATCCATGAATATTCCATAGTATTAAATTTTTCCTCCTACCAGTTTTCCATATGGTTGGTTTGTTAAAATAAACAAACAAATATTATTTATTATTAATGCAATGCAACCTGAGAATAAAGGGACTTGGTTAGGTCTATTTTAGCCTACTTAAACCTAGCTCTGTACCAAAGCAAGAGATGGTTTTTTGTGCCATATTGGAGCATGTTTCATGGGAGTTCATGTTAAGTTCATATTTTTCTCGATTTGCATGCAAGAGGTGTTCATATGCTAGATTTTCCTCGTTTTGCATGCCATTGAGTTCTTCGAGAAAAGTATAGGGTGTTTATACTCATTCTTCTCATAATTTCGAGAGGAATATGACAATGATATTATTTTTGTGTAAAAGTGTTGTTTATGAAATTATTATATCAGTTTGACACGTATGAGACCCATATTCTTTTTATACATGCAAAAATGGATTTTTGGGCACCTGTTCAAAATATAGTTAAGTTAATACTCATTCTTCTCAAAATGTCAAGAGGATTTTAATGGTGACCTCTGTTTCTGGGTTGGAGTAGTTGAATTGAAGGGTGTCTTCATAATTTGACATTTGTAAAGACCATTTTATTGTAATTTGGCAATTGAGCATTAATAAGAGCGGTCTATTTCTCTCTATTTTGGCACTCATTATTTCCATAAGTTATATTTATCAATTATTGAAGTTTATGGATACGTAAGACATTCACATGATATTTTGCAAATAGTCAAGTCGATCTTCAATTTCCCGAATCTGGTCAAATGTTTATGTGTATTTATGAACTATTTGACATCTAAGGATTTTCGAGTTGAATTGGTATCATAATTTGTTGATATTTCGGATCAAATTGGTATCAAAACTCATTTGGTATTTTTAGATCAGCCTCCAATTGAGAGATATGGATGATTAAGGATTTGGTTGATACAACAAACCCACTTTTTTTCTAAGCACCCCAAGTTTAAAAGAATTGGCCTCATTGGCTAGTGCATTTTCTTGATGATTGTGATCACGAAGAACCTAATAGAACCATATTTTTTAGAAGTTGTTGACTTCCTTAAGAGAACGATCTATAATGGATGCCATATTTTTATCAAAGGAGGGGGGTTTTAAAAGAATTAGTTATTGTTCTTGAATCACCAATGACAATCAAGATATTAATTCCCAATTCAATTGCTAAAATAAGATCATGTAGGAGTGCATAGGCTTCGGCTTGATTATTTGTGGATTCTCTGAGACCCCACGAAAATATAGTTTCCAGTTTTTATACGGGATCCAAAATTATTCCCCTAACATGTCACCCCTATGATGAATAATATTAATGTTTCATAAATATATGAATTAATAAATAAAATAAAGTGATTAATAAGAACAATTAATATTTTATAAAAATGAAATATGAAATAAATTAAGATAAGAAAAGAAATAAACAAAATTATAATGAAATAAAGATATTAAAAAAGGAGGGAAATGTGGTTGTTCTAGTGAGGAAATGAGGTAAAGAATGGCAAGGAGGGATAAATGAGATGAAATAAAGAAGAAACATAATAAGAAAAAAAGACATGATAATGCAAGTTGGGGGAGGCAGAGTAATGTTGAAGATGATGAATGATGGGTTTCCAAGAGTGGTTGAGTTTGTAATTGTCTCTCCAATTAATTTTTTTAGGGTGTTTCTCAATTTCTAGGGTTTCCCTAATGATTCAAGAGGAGTAGGAGTAGGAGTGAGAAGGTGCCAAGATTTCCGTTTAGTTAAAGAAAATGAGGTGTTTGGTGTTATGGGAATGCTCATCAATAGAAAATTTACTAAGACGGTTAAATGAAAATTATCAACAATATGTTCTTTAATGTGAGTTTGGATAGATCTGCCAATCTGGCCAAGATAGGATTTACCATGGGAGTAGAGAATTTGGTAAACACCTTGAGATAGAAGAGAATTAGATGTATCTTTGATGTTTCTAGAATATTGTTTGAGATTTTTATGGGGTTTCAAATAAGTTTTGATATTCTTTTTGGCTAAGATTTTATAGATGTGATCAATGATCTCATGAATGTAGGGGAGAAAAAATTGTCCTTGGAAAGACGAGGCAGGGAGGGGGTTCTTAGTTTTAAGATAGAGCATAGAGTGGAATGCTATGTTGACCCACTCAATGCTAGAGTGGAATGTTATGTTGATTTGAACCTATTACTTCTAAGGAGGAAACACATATTCTTAACCATTAGACCTACTCAATATGTACTACTAAACTGTTAGTAGATTCAGAGTATAACATATTACTTAATATTTACTCAAAGAAAATACAACTTTCATACAAATTTCAATGCTACATAGTAAAATACTTAATATTTACTTAAACAAAATAAGTCTCCTTATCCACCCAGCAAGGTTTGGCCATATCATCCCAGCAAAAGGAAAAAGCATCGAGCATGCATAAGAAAGGAGACATAGAGCTCTATGCACTTGGTAACACAGTAATAAACAAGGTTGCATGGTAGCGTATATCTGCCGCTATGCAGGTATAATAAAATAATAGTTGTAGCAATTTTTGACATGGTTTTGCAGCGAGTACGACTCTACCGACTTTGGCTAAAAATAAAGAATTGTGTAACATGTAAAATCGTATTCTAAAATTTCGTGGACATGACGTTTTGGTGGGATATGCATCCAAAGTATCAGTAATGGTAAAACTGTGTTGTAGTTTGGAACGGAGGAGTAACCTTACTAATCTCATAACACTAGAGTATTCTTTGTCTGGCAGATTATGCCCCGAAAATGATGAATTGACTATGAAATATCGATTTTCTTCTTCGTTGTTGGGCCCTGGTTTATGTTCCTGCAAATTATAATTATACTGATACTTTCTTACTGATGTGAGAATGAAATTATTATGATGAAAACCGGGAAGAAAAGTTCACCGCGATCATAATCGAACACAAATTTATCATGATTTTGCGAAATCATGATTTTAACTGTTATTTATTAATAAAATAACTGAACCCAGAAGAGATGTCTTTGGAACATGGAAAGTTCACATTGAAGCTTAAAAAGGAGAACAAAAGGTTGACATTGAAGCTTAGAAAAGAAAAAACAGTTTAGAAAGGAATATGTTAGATTTAAAGAAGTAACAACATAATCCATCCATCCTAATTCCACTTCTTTTCAATGGCAATAATTTTTCATTTGATATTGTTTTATCCTTTTGAGTCACAGGGAATCTTTAATTGGTCCATCAAGAAAAATAAAATCCGGGAGGAATACCCCCATGTTGTGTTTCAAGCGCTCGCGAGAATGTAAAACTAGGTGAAACAAAGTGCTTGAGATCACCTACATACCATGGATAAGAAACAATCATGCAGACCAGGAAAGCTACCATGCAAGAGGAGGTGCCTTTATCTCGAATGATCTTTGATTGAAACTTGTGCTTCTGCTTTGTGAGGTCCCTGGCAAAGCAATGTTAGCTTTTATCACAACAATAAGAAAGTCTTGAATTTTACTTGAGATTTTAGGGGTTATGTTTTACTGTATCTTGAGATTGCTTAGGCCGATTTTTCATTCCTAGATTAATAAGCATCGTCAATATATAATGGGTGACCAATAGCTCGATGATTGGAATTAGATTAAAGTCTCTGTAAAATATCACTTTACTTCATGAATAACTTCCATTACACATATCAATTAAATAACTACCACGAAAAACCATTTGATAGAGAGTCAACGAGAAGTATGGCTGAGATGGACAGAAGCCGAAGCAGAGTTTGATGATATTTCTCACATAGGCATGGCACATATTTGTTCGTAGCACCTGTTCGTTCACTGCACACCCAGGAAGATTATTTGCTCGGGATCGAATTGAAGTTCCTGTAGGGGATGTCTCTCTCTTCGACCAGGCAGGAATAACCACCCTTAACCCCTTATTAAATAACTAGCTACAGACAAAACAATGGTTATTCCTGCCTAGCTGAAGAGAGAGACAGATAAAGCCATAGTTCTTCCAGTGCAGTAGGTCCTGGCAGTAGCATGGGTATAGTTATTCCCGTGCTATTAGAATTCGTACTACAAGGAACTGAAAAAGTAAACAAACCTGCATTTCGATGCAGCATTGAACCTGTTGATTGGGCCGCGACCGGGGGAGAACTCGACCGAGAGAAGGGCAAGCAAAGCAACATATTTCAAAGAAGCAGAAGATTTCAGCTCCACAAAGTCGGCTTGTTGACTCCTTCGTCCCTTGACTGCTGAATAACTTCTTCTTTCATTCTATCTTAAAGGTATGTTTCATCCACCTGTAAACACATTCAATAGTAGCAACCATGGCTTTATGAAGATATTCATAGTTCTAATAAGAAGTAGAAGAAAAAATAGCAGAGCTAGGCGTAAGACCGACCAGTTACAGATCAAGATTCAGTGGTTTACCTTGAAGGTTCTCTCTTCCATCGCTTGATCGACATGTTGTTCGTTGAAGGTCTCTCACAAAGCACAGGAAAAACGCAGGTAAGGAAGCAGTACAATTATGTAAGGATCCGGTTTGAAGTAAATATAAACAAAGTGGACTTCAAACACTTGGTGATTAGCATCCATGCAGGGTGGACACTTGGCAGAACACTTGGTGATTAGCATTCATGCACTAAACATTAGACAGTGAAAATAAAGCGTAGACATTTAATGTCACGCTTTATTTTCTAGGTTTTGATACAAACATTTAGCAATAGTTACCTTAATTGCAATATTGCTCAAGTTTTTTTTGGTAGCCATCAAACGGGTTGGTTTCACTAACCAATTAGATGTCAAAAAAATGTTTTTAAACAATTAAGAAAAATAAAGAAATTGAAACTGTAATGTGAAACTTAGGAAATCAACTCAAAAAAATTTGGTCCACAGTGAATTAATAGATAGTCAATGCGATATCGATCCCTATATACCATGCCTGACGACACATATAATAAGATGTTAAAGATCATAGATGTCATCAAATTCAAGGGCATTCTCAATCCACTAACATTTTAGATCCAAAGATGGACAATGTCCTTTACACGAGCATTTATGATTATATTGTGGTGAAAGGAACCACACAAAAGGAGGAATATTGAGATTAATCACATAGTCTAAAAGTTTTAAGTTTATGTCTTTTTCAGTTAATTTTTTCAACTAGTTTTATCCAAAATTTTATTAAAAATTCATAAAATTGTAGATATCAGTGGTTGATATTACATTTTTGGGTGTTTCTGATTGTAAATTGATTTATATATTAAAAAACCAGATTTAAACAATGTAAAATTGTGATTTAGTCAACAATTACATTACAAAATTAAAAACATAGAATGTTTAGATTACAGTGACATTAATGATTACGAGGACGAGCATAGCTAATCATAAATACCTAGCCAGAGATGAAAGCAAAAGGAAAAACACAGGTTAAGTTCTAGCCCATGAGCGAAGAATTTTTCCTTGGGGTTATTTCTCGGTGCTGAGGAGCACATTCATGCTTGACAAATTGATAAGTAGTGTGAACCGAGCAAAGGATTGGATGGCTTGCCGAACAGTGGATGTTAATGAAATAGGCCGCCAAGGAAGAAAGCAAAGATACAGAAACACACGCCAGCCTCAGGAACCTTTCCACATGCACCCCGTGGACTTAATATCAATATACCCGTAGTGCTCAATCCGTCTACGAAATACAGATACACACTCAGCGTACGAGATGCACGTATATCTTGTGGTTTTGACATACAGGCCGATTGTCTCTTCCACCCAAGGTATTGATTTGCCTGGTAAGGAAACGCATGAACAGAAATGGTTGGCGGCATTTATGATCTTCTCCCATGACTGTGATGGCTGGCCCAGAAATGTAATGATAAAATACATGTGCCCATACTCACAACCAATACCAAGACACGGAATTATAGAGGATAATCTCGAGGGTAGGGTTGTCCATCATGTACTGACGAAGGCATGCATAGGGTATGGACTTGAATGAATGAAGAGACCACCTTTCCCAAAGAAGTGTCTAATCCCCAATACTTCAGTTGCAGAACTGGTACGATTAATATGCATCAACGAATGAGTCTGCACACCGTCCCACAATCCTCAAAATCAAAGGCAGAGAATGGGCTGTATACTAGAAAGGACTTCAAGGACGAGGTAGAGAAGGATACACTAGCAATCAGAGGGGACATCTCCGAAGGTTACACAAAGCAGACAAGGATTGAATCTGCCCCATACTCATAAACTCAACTGCAAAAATAGGTTGATATATTACATTCAGGAGAAGAAATTGCAGGGTGTTTTGTTTTGTGATGGTAAACAATGTAAGTAGTAGAGGCACTATTAAAGTAAACGAAATCATCAGACTACATTATTTTATTATTTTATTAGGGAATGTAGTAAAGTATTTAGTCCTTTATATGTTCAGATGTACTTAGTAGCGAAGCATTTAATGATCTATATGATGATATATATATAAAAGTAAACAAAATCATCAGACTATAATATATCACTATTTTATTAGAGAATGTAGTAAAGTATTTAGTGTTTTATATGTTGAGATGTATTTAGCAGTCAAGCATTTAATGATCTATATGATAAGATATATATAAAAGTAAACAAATCATCAGAATATACCACTATTTTATTAGGGAATGTAGTAAAGCATTTAATGCTTTATATGTTGAGATATACTTAGCATCGAAGCATTTAATGATCTATATGATGAGATATATATACCATCTAATTTAAAGATGTTTTAGATCCAACAATAAATATATATATATATATATATATATATAAAACATTAAATGATTTACTGCAAGGTGCATATTGTTTATCTTCAATAATCCTTTAATATCTACAAAGAAGTGAGTATAATAAAATGAAACATAACTCTTATTAAAGTAATTGGTGGTTGCATTTTATTGATAACACCTATCTCAAGCTAGAGATAAGATGAAGCCATGGGTTCAACCTTCTCTGCCTATGGGCTCTACCCTTCATGTTGCCCATTTGAAATCTGAAAAGTATATCTCTGTTTCTTTCGACCCATCTCTTTATCTCATTCTTATTTCCTCGGAATCACGTTCATAGACTTTTGAGATATCAGTGAGTCTTGTATGCTATTGATGGATACTTATGTCGATCTTCATAAATGAGCATCCAAAGGGAAACTCATGATGCAATATTTCAGTTCTCGT
Source organism: Picea sitchensis (assembly GCA_010110895.2). Lineage (NCBI taxonomy): Eukaryota > Viridiplantae > Streptophyta > Pinopsida > Pinales > Pinaceae > Picea > Picea sitchensis. Next base: position 32,982 of record SNQJ01S0036632.1, read on the forward strand.
AGTCTTTTTAACAATTGAATGGTTAGTGAATTATGGGTTGTTTAACTGTTCTATTTTTTGGTCTTTTTCATCGGAAGTCTTGTCTAACTGTTCTATGTCTAGCTGTTCTATGTTTTGGTCATTTTCATAGGAATTCAGCTACACAATGGACGAAATCACAATTTTATGTTGTTTAAATTGCATTTTTGAATGCATAAATGAATTCAGGGTGTTGAAAAACCCTTATACAAGACTTAGCCACTCAAATATTCAGAGCCAACACTTTCTAGAAAAAAAAAACAATGTAGAACGTTTAGACTAAAACCTATTTCACATGATTTAAATGCTATGTTTGATTCATGCAATGACATAAAGGCTACCAATTATTCTATCTAGTGTTGTCATGGTTATTTTTGACATAAAGCTTAAAAATTGTTTTGTAGGATTTGTGTCAATCCCTGAAGTCCTAAAAGTTAGTTTAATTAATCTTGATGCCAAAAATGCTTACTATCTATCTAAATAAATTTTCATCATAAAAATCATGAAAATATTCTATGAATTTTCAGCTTTAAAAAAAATTAATCTTTAACTTCTACATTTTCATTATAAACCAAAAAATATCTCTAATACCAAATATCATGTTAGACTTTTACATTTTGATCATAGACTCCAAAACCCAATAGTCTCCACCATCAACCTTAATGAGTATATCCCATCATGGACCCGGATACTGGAAATCCTTAACTCCAAAACCCAATAGTCTCCACCATCGACCTTAGTGAGTATATCCCTACAAAATATTTCTTCAATGTTCATCCTATTATCTCTCATCGAAATACCCCTTGTGCTCCATTGTAAAATTGTGAGTACGAGTACTCAAAAACGATAACTGCTAAGTTCCTATAAGAGCACTATAATTGATTTTTCTATATTCTAAATTTTGTCATTTTAATTTTAAAGTAGGAATAAAATTAGACAATAATTATGTAGATTTATTTTGAATTATTTAAATTGAAATTAAATTAATTATAGTAATCAGTATTTTAATCTAATTTTATTACAAATAAATAAAAAAATTAAACAATATAATCATGATATAAACTTAACATTTAATTATAAAAAATTAAATACAATGTAAGTTTGTAAATAAATATATATCTTTTATTTAATAAATAAAATATATAAATAACTATAAAATGTAAAATTAGCATGTTATATTTCTATATCATTTTGTTGGCTAACAAAATATATAAATTGGTTTTTTATATTAAATTTGTATATATCTCAAATATATAAATTTTTTGCTATATGAAAAACAATTAGAATCATTATATGATGTTATTGAACATTAGATATAAACCAACACCTCAATATAGAAAATATATAAATTGGCTTTTTATATTAAATTTTGTATAGATTTCAAATATATAGATTTTTTGCTATATGAAAAACAATTAAAACCATCATATTATGTTATTGAGCATTATATACATAAACCAATACCTCAACATAAAACATTGGACATGGTAACCATGATTTACATGCTAAAGTCAAATTGTGCCACAATAAATATATAAAATTAATATTAAGATAAAACTCTAAGCTTGGAAATTTGGATCAGAATTTCGAGGGATCATTTTCACTCTTGCATATCCTACATGGAAGATGTTGTTTTCTTCTCCAAACTAATGAAATTAATCTTCATAGCTCCACACCCTAAATCTTTGTATGAGTTTGAGCTAATTTAACTCTTAGAAGCTTAATGTAAAGAACAACATAGTGCTTGGTGAAACAATTGTCAAAACAAAAGCAATAACTTATAAATTAAAGTCAAATTTAGAATGAATTTTAAGGAAACATGATACAAAACATGATAGCCATGTTTAGATAGTGGTTGGGACAACAACAAGTTTATAATCAATACGTTTTAACATTTTTGACATGTTTTCTTTTTTTGGAATTGTGTTCACACCATTTGCATATGATCTATTTTATTTAGTTTGACCATACTCCTTTTGGCTAGAACAAGCACAAAGAATCTCATGAGCAAATGCTAGCTCAATTCCAACTTCATTTCTAATTTTTAAAGTTTCCCAAAAAAACTAAGACACTTTAAACTATTTAAATTACATTAAGTGGGAGACTCCTCTAGAAGTCATCTCCAAAGCATCATCTTGGAACATTTTTCCTTTAATAAACATCTCTCCTTTTGTTCATCTAAAGGCGCTCTCACAATCTCTCACTTCTTTAAAATTTTCCAAAGAATTCATGAGAATCTCATACTTGAATAGATAGGAAAACTTCCTATACTAATGAATCTTCCATATTCACATTTTATGCTGAATAAGGATTTACTCAAAGCCTTGATCCATACACCTCAACTATGATGCAAAACCATCTTTATAGTACAATATTAATTTTGTAGTTTTTCTAAATTGAAACTTTATCTTTTATATTAGTACTTCATTTTCTTAACTTCTAACAGGTTTTTATTAAATTTTTCTTTCTAGTAAGGAGTCTAACAGATCAAGCCCTAAATTTTTCTTTCTAGTAAGGAGTCTAACAGATCAAGCCCCTAAGTGTTAGTTCAAGTGGTTCTGAACCAGAGATGAAGCTCGAAAGTTATAAGTAATATACCATTTTAAGAAATTAAAAATATATTCTTTTAATAAAAAAAATCATGAGACATAATTGATTAAATTCATAATATATTATATTATATTTATATTTCTTTAAATCACCGATTTTCCAATTTTCTAATTATGGTATTTCTTTAACATCAATAAAAGATGACTACTCTGGTCACTTATCATTGAAAAAATAAATTGATAACTTAATTTTGTAAAAAAATGCTCACAGAAAATAAAAAAATTTCCCATTGTGACAGACAACAAGCTCTGTTGTAAAAGGCCAACATGATCACAATTGCAGATAACATTTATGGCTATCCAAAAATGAGTGAAACCCTGCAAGCTCTTGCTTCACCCATTTCGGGAAGCAATTGCAAGTCTGAACGGTGGGTTAAGGATTACCGTTGTAGAATATGCATCACTCAAGTTATAAATGTATACCTAAGTCTCTGCAGGAAATTCAGTCACAGATGATGTTTGGCGTACCCGTTTTAAAACGTACATGATGGCGATGGGGACTTCATTATGGGCAACTTTCATTGGGCTATGCCTTAGTCTGCCACTTCCTGCTGATACATGGCTGGAAAAGAACTTCAAACAATAACTGCTCTGCTGACTTTGATCTCTTCGATTTGTTGGCCATACATCTCCTCTGCATTCTACCGTTTCATACTTCATTTGATGTCATTTCTGTACGCCGTCTTCGAGTTTTTGCAGGAATGTATCGTAACAGTCGTCATCATTTCTCTTTTTCTGCTGCTATGTGTCCGGACTGCTAACAGGCTAATTTATTTGTTGGGCGTGTTGCCTCTGTAGGTTGCTTTGCATTTTTGTTGCTGCTTTCGTGAGTATTGAATGGCTGCAATCTCTGTCTGCGGGATCGTGCTGCACAACTCTCTATTCACGAATTCGAAATCCCGCTGACGTCTTTGCCCATTATTTCAGCTTCATACTTGGAGAAAAAAAAGAGAGTAAACATTCGATTTTCACCTTTACAAGTTTTAAATAATTTGTTTTTCCTGGAATAAACTTGTTTGACTATATTAAACAGGTTAGTCTAAACGTTACTTTTGGTTTTTGTTGGTTATTTTTTCAGTTTGATTTTATCCTAAATTTAATTTGA
>SNQJ01S0036632.1:44940-61140 GCA_010110895.2 Picea sitchensis
CCACTCAGTACCATGGTAGTCAACAAGGTAGGTCCACTTGCAGAAGAAAAAACTTCTGCATACGAGCTATGATTGAGGTTATTTTCACACCATTGGAAAGATCTTGGTGTGTAGAACAACATCAAGGGGTTGGAAGATATGATGATAAAGTTTTGACCACAAAAATTCCATTTGATGCCTCAAAGTGTATTCTAAAAGGAACTGAGAAACCTAGTATCCATGGTTGAGATGATGCTCCTTGGTATCCCAAAGTGCACCCAAACATGTTCAAAGAACACATTTTTTGCTTCTTGTTCTTTCATGGTCTTTTTACAAAGCACAATGATGCACTTCTTGCTAAACCTGTCAACTACCACACACAAATAGTCATGTCCCTTCCTAGTTGTTGGAAAACCACCAAAAAAATACATGGAAATGATTTCCCATGGTTGAGTGGGTATAGGTAAGGAATGACATCAACCTTGCTTTCGATTATTGGGATTGTTAGTAAAACAAAGCATGCATCCTCAAATANGTCCCTTCCTAGTTGTTGGAAAACCACCAAAAAAATACATGGAAATGATTTCCCATGGTTGAGTGGGTATAGGTAAGGAATGACATCAACCTTGCTTTCGATTATTGGGATTGTTAGTAAAACAAAGCATGCATCCTCAAATATACCAAGCTACATATTATTTCATTATGGGCTAATACACATACCTTTGTAAGTTGGAAATTGCCTTCCCAACACTAAATTGTCCTACAAGCTTGGAGGTGAGAGCCTCTCAAATAAGCTACAATATTTCACCTTTAGGAACATAGAGTTTCTCTAGATTGTATACTAACCCATTCTAGATATGATATTGTCTAAACCATCACCTTCTTCTACATGAATTTGGCCTTGTAGCTATTAAAACACGTCTTTGGAGTCCTCATATTTTGCGTATTCCTTTTTGTATGCATCATGGGTAAAAGGTTCCATGTGAATAAGGGTTCCCATAGATATAATATTGGATGCAGGTGTCCTTGAAAACATTTCTACCAACTTATTAGTGTTGACCTTATTATATTTGATGACTACATGAAACTACTTCAAAAATCCCATCCACTTGTAATGTCTGGTTTGTTGAAGATTACTCTCGGTCTGTAAATATTGAAATGGATAGTGATCAATGTGGATAGTGGTTTCATTTCCCATTAGATAGTGCTTCCACTTATAAACAACTTGAACTAGGGAATATATTTTATTATCATGTGTAGGGTAATTTGGGAATCCCCCATGAAACATCTCAGAATGATAGCATATTAACTTACCTCCTTGCATCAAGACCACTCCCATATCATACCCACTTGCATATGTCTCCAATTCATAAGGATTCTACATGTTAGGCAATGCCACGATTGGTGCTTGACTGATCTTCCATTTTAGCTCATCGAAAGATTTCTGCTGATTCTTTCCCCACTAGAAACTCTTACCATTGGCCGATATGGTGTTGAGTGTTATGACTACTACTAAAAAATATTTTATGAACTTTTGTAGGTACCGTGATACCCCAACAAATCTCTTGACTTCAGTGACATTAGTAGAAGTAGTCTCTTGATGATGGCCTCCATCTTCATGGGATTTATATTGAGTTCCCCTCCACCGATAACATATCCAAAATACACCAATGAATGTTGAGAAAAATCACATTTCTTGAGGTTATCCAATAGTTGATGTCCTTCTAAAGTCTCTAACACATGCATGAGATGTGATCTGTGCTCCTCCTAGGTAAATATATAAACCAATATGTCATCCAAATACACTTTTACAAATGAATCTAAATAGGGATGCAATACATCATTCATCAATTGCATAAATCTAGTTGGTGCATTACATAAAACAAAAGGCATGACCAACCATTAATACAAAACTTCCCTTGTCTTGAAGGTGGTCTTCCAAGTGTCTTCTTCTTTAACATGTAACTGGTGGTGTCTTGATTTGAAATCCAACTTGGTGAAGTACTTGGCATGTTGCAATGGTCTAAAAAATAATCAATCCTAGGTAGAGGGTGTTGGTTCTTGAGTGTGATCTTATTCAAATATTTGTAGTTAATACACATTCACCAATTCCCATACTTCTTGGGTACTATGATGATAGGTGACTCAAAACGTGAAGTACTTGGTCGAATCACTCCCTGCTTCAGTAGCTTCTCCAACTATTTCTTCACTTTTCCTACTTCCAAAACAGACTACCTATGCAACCCAATATTTGGCAATGGGGAGTCAGGAAACAACTGTATCTCATGCTCCACTTTCTTCTTAGGTGGCATCCCTTTAATCTCTTGGAACACTCGTATGTATCCCTGCAACAACTCCAACTGTTATTTCTTCTCTTTGATACATCCCTACAAGAACACATTTACTCTTATTGATTCCTCCCCTAGCTGAGTCTCTCTTAAGAAAAGAAGCACATACTTCTTACTAGAACTAATCGAATTTTTGGCTTGGTTGACACTTACCAAAGAAATTTTTGATTTACCTTTGTGTGATTTGATGATGTAAGACTTCCCATCCTTGTTCACATGGTACTAGTTTTCTCTCCTCATGAAGATCACATCCCTCGTATACCTATAGGGAATTCCAAACATTACACCACATACATCAAGGGGTATTACATCTAACTCCACTTCATCAATAAAATATGTACTTATAGAAAACTTGATCTTACAATGTTTAGTGACTTTTTTTAGTGGTGCATTGGTTTTCTCACTTCTTAGCATGACTAAGGGAATTAGTTCCAATCTACAATATTGCTTACCCATCCTAATGGATATGGGATCAGATGATCATGAACTTCCAACCCAAGATTGCTAACTAGATCATCTACTATGAGGTTGGCCTATGAACCAAAATTGAATAGAGTGTCTACCTTGGTATTTTTTACCAGGATCATAATATGGAAGAGTTTTTTCATCTCCTTCTCTTCCTTGTGATGAATTCTACTCATATTCACCTCCTTTTGCACTTAGGCACATATAATCTTTTCATCCACATCTTAGATGATGTCTACCTATTTTCCTAAATCCATAACCAACAAGTTCCTCTTCTTGGCATCTCTTACAATTATTTGGATTCTTCATCTTTGGATTTATATTCCAACACTTATCTTTGGTGTGAGCATCGATATGGCAATGGTTTTGGTGGTTGTTTGGATCCTTGCACTAATGTGGAATGACTATCATTTTCTTATCTTTTCATTTCCACTTCTTCTTCCCCTCCTTGGAAGCATCTTGGTGGTCTTTCTATTTAGAACCACTTGGCTACCCTTTCTTATGGCATATGTTCTCCAGGTATTGTGCTTGCACCCAAGCCTCATTAATGGTCCTTGGTTTGAGGAACATCACTTGCATTTGCAAATGGCCATGCATACCCCCCTATACTTGAGGAGTACATATAAGTTATTCGGTAAGATACCTAACATGGTTGCCATCTTCCTAAATTCGATGGTGTACTCTTGCACGCTCTTCCCTTGCCTTTGCCTAAAGTTATTCCAACAAATATACTGGCCCTCTACATACCCAATAAGGTAGAACTAGGACTTAATGAGGATTTTAAAATATTCCCACTTAGTTATTGGTGGATCACCCTCCAACCTAAGTGTCTCCGTGAGGCTTTCCCACCAAGTTAATGCATGGCCCTCTAGTTTCAGCCAAGAAAATGACATCTTCTTCTCTTCATCTATATTATGGAAATTGAAATACACTTCTAATTGTTGCAACCAATGATTCAACATAATGGAATTGATCTCACCTTGATAGGGTTTAATGTACAATTTCACTTCCATTTCAAATAGAGGTTGTGAAGAAGTGATGGCACTAGAACTTAGTTTCTCTTTCTCAGTATATTTTTTCGAATTCTTTTCTAGGTCTTCACTATCTCCCAATTTCTCATCCAATTCAACTTCTGAGTTAGAACCACCAACCTCCCCAAATGTTTTGAACTTGTTCTCTAGAGTTTCCATGAGGAGGGCGATTTTGTAAGAGATATCAACAGTTTTCTCTTCTAGCATTATGTATCTCTCTTCTATTGCATCTCGAGATTTATTATGATTGGACTCATCTTCCATGGATAGGGTTCTACAACTTCATTCTTAAGACAATTCTTGGGTCCTGCAAATTCCCACAAATATCCTAAAGAAAATTTCTCTAATACCAATATGATCTATAAATATTCATGGATATTCCACTCTAGAATAGTATGTCACAACAAATCTTGTATTATTCTGAAATATTTTATTATGCAATCTTTTTTCCTTAGATTTTAGATTTATTAGCACAAGGTTATTGCTCAAATTTATGAGAATAATTTTAATACAAAAAAGAAAGAAAAAGAAAATGAACACACCATCCACAGAAATGAACACAAGATGTATCCTAGGGAACCCAAAATAGGAGAAAACCCAACTCGAAGGTGAGGTCTATACTTTGCTCTCTTTTCTTCAATTATGAAAATGAGAATATAAAGAAAGAGGAACTCACTATGGAGTTTTCTTTGACACTATGGCATGAATGGCTACTACATAATATTTTTCCTCCTCTATTATTCTCTCGAATCCCACTCCTAGATACTCTATTCAACTATGGAACAAGTACAATGCTAAAGTATGAAACTATTTCTCCTCCTAACAGGCCAGTATTTAACATATAGCCTAATAACCATCTAAGGTTAGGATTTTTGCATCCTCAACCCTCAGTTAGTGATAAGGTTTTGGACCTTCTAGAACCTTATTAAAATTTCACACATTAGTAGCCCCACATGTGTGAGTAAAGTAGGTTGATGTGGCATCCACTTAGTGCCATAGTGGTCAACAAGGTAGATCAACTTGCAGGAGGCATAACTTCTACATACAAGCTCTGATTGAGGTGATTTTTGCACTGTTGGAAAGGCCTTCTCGATATGTAGAATAGCATCGAGGGGTCTCACTTGTGTTGCGAAAGTTTTAACTGTGAAAAATGTCATTTGATGCCTCAAATGGTTGGAAGGTTGGACTAAATCTCTAAACTTGGACCCTACCACTAAATGGAGCCTTACCAAGACCAATTAAGTCATTTTCCACCCATGAAGTACCAATATAGATGGTAAATTATATAATGATACATTCCAGATCAGTCAATATAGTCAAATTATATAATGATACATTCCAGATCAGTCAATATAGTCATTATGAAAATATGAATATGTGATTTGAATATATGAATGTAGTTGGGTTATTTGGAGGAGGTTCTCATATTATTTAAGGAGTTATAGTGTAACTCATCTCTCTTATCTATTTAGGATCCGTTATCACAATATTTGAAATTGTACAAATCCCTTCACAAGATACCAATCTTGCGTAACAATTGGAAGTAGATTCCCTTGTCACCTAAGCAAGTACTTCCCACATTTTAGTGAAGGACGAGTCTAACACAAGGGAGGATTCCCTGATGATATCAGTGGATCCCATCCTATGGCCCCTTATCTTGGTCACCTCAAAATGATAGACTAGGTATAGGGAAGTGTGAGAGGTTAAGAAGTGATTGGACAAGGTAATTGGTTGATGTGTGTGAGATAAGTTTTCCCATGCATATACAAACAATTACCAAGTCTAAAAAATGAATAATCACTTCCAAATCACTTTCCTATCAAGTGAGATGTCTATTGTAATGAAATTGTGGAAGTAAACAATGATTATACCAACCAAGAATGTTTTATAACAACAAGAAGAAATCAACCCTCAAAAAATGTAAATTAAATATTAAAATATAGTCCTCAACAAGTGGAATAAGATCCAAGTGTTCAAAAATGATTTTAACCTTCTCAATTCACAATATTAAGTAAGTATTCAACAATCCAACTAAGCCTAATGGTTGTAGAAAACATTTATAACAACAACAATACTTTTACCTATATTTCTAAACGTTGGACTTGCATAAGCATGATAACAACATGTAAAACCTAATATACTAAAGTGTTTTGAGAGAGAGAGGGTTTTAAGAGGGTTGTACCACTTGCAGATACTAGAATAGTGACGTTTTATATTTGGGAAATGGAGTCAAGAAACACCATCAATTAGATAACCAAGAAGAGATGGGAATTTGAAACCCTACAGCTAAAGCCTTATAGGCCTAGGATCAAATTCAAAAGACAATCCCTAGAGTTTATGGACTTATAAACCCTAGGTGTCGTATCCTTCTTCTAAGATGTTTAACTTGAAGATTCAAATCAACTAGGTCACAGTCTAAGGTTTATGGCCTTATAAACTCTAGACCTAGAGCTAGATAAGACAAAGTCCAAGGGGGATAAATAATTTTAATCCCTAGAACTAGGTATTAGATGCTTCAACAAACAAGATAAATGAAATGGGGGATAAAGACTTATAATCCTTCCTAGGGTTTCAAGCAAGAACAAAGTAGCATGCAAAAAATTTACAATATATAATTCACCACAATATACCATGAACAAACATTTAAACTTGACAAAGAAAACTTACTAAACCAAGTAAAAATGTATGAGGAAACCCTAGCTCAAGATCATCCACCAACAATAAGATAAAGCATTCACAAATATATTCCTTCCAAAGTGCGCAGTAGTTATCCATAGCTAAAAAAGAGAAGAGAGAGTAAATAATAGTGATATCACACAAGTGGTGAGTTATGATTTGAGGTTGATGTAGCACTAGCCTTTTTATGTGAGGTAATCCTAGTGCTAAATCCCCTCAAAATACTAGTAATCTAAGATACAAGTGAGATAGGTCGAGGCCAACCCCTAAAATAACCTCTAGGGAAAAGATAGAATGAAAATATAGAAAACATTCCCATCAAAGGTGGCATGTGTGGTGTAGAATCCTCCAAAGGCTATGACGTCATCCTAAAGAAGTGAAAAGGTGCCTCCCAAGGCCACATCTCTATGTGAAAAGTTGCAATCAATGTCAAAGGTCATGTCTCATCTCCAAAAGATCACACATCATCACCATCAAGTGCTACGTCATCAACAAGAAGAATCTCTCAAGTAAGGTGGATCAATCCCCATCAAATTGTGATTTCACCTCTCATGTGTGGGATGTCCAAGAACTAGGTCATGACGTCCTAGGTGAAGAAGGCTCCATATCCTCTCCTAAAATAAGTGTCATCATTTCCAAGTGAAACACCATCAAGCCAAGCCCTAATGAGCTCTGAGGTATCCTACCCAAGGTGAGGGGTTTCACGTACTCTGAATGACCATCAAGTTATATCTGCAACATCAAATCCCATCTACACATCATCCAAGGTCCAAGAGGTGTGAGAGCCTATATAAGAGGAGGCCCAGTCATCAAGTGACTCAACACTTTGCATCACATGTACTATGTTTTGAATGAAGTGCACAACAAACTGGGTGAAATTAGAGGGAAATCCTCCAAAGACCATGTCAGGTGCACCCAAGTCAGTCAAAACCATGGAATCAAGTAAAACCAACAATCACAAGGGGAAATTGTCCTTAGAATCATACAAAATAAGCCATTTATTAATAAAAAATGCAAAATCAACAACTCTCATTGGGTACCCCTTTGAAAATTTACACAAGTCCGAGACTTTATGCAATTTGGAAAGTTTGGGTATGGGAGGAATATCAAAAGAACCCATTAGGTGTGGCAATACCCAAGCAAAGTTATATTTCCCAGAATGAACCATTAGATATATGTAACATATGTGAGGTGGTCATGGGGTTTACTTATGGGCATTAGTTTATTACATTGTAAGACAATGTATGGGATCACCTCCATGGGTACCTTTGTAGAGGGTGTGCTTGGCGATTGAGTTACCCTTTCCTCAACACTTTTTTCATTCCAAACCCCTTATTTTTATTTTTCTTTATTTTATTTCATATCTGTTATCCCCATTTTTTAGATAACTAGGGAGATTATGTCTCGAGGCCCTTAGGTTGCAAATATGGAGTACCGAGAGACTACATTACTAGCAGTATCCTTTTGCACAGATGGAGACCCTTCTCACCACCACAAAGGTCGTAGATTTTCAGATGGAATCTGCCACACCAATTGGCTTCCAGAAGCCATTGGGCCTTTCTCCATGAGGTACAAGTCAGTATTATGGTGAAAATCATTTCAATATTTGAGGCATTTAAGTATGTTGTATCTTAGACTGCTTTAGATTTCATGATATATCCTTGGACATTATAGCCTTTTCCCTGCTTCACCTTGGTGGTTGACATTGTGCCTTAGTAAATGGTCTTCCTTAGGGATGGGTTTTCTACTAGTAACTTGTAGATTTTAACATTGTACAATATTTACTGCAAACAGATTTTCAGTAAAAGAACAAAAAAGATACAACGGAAAATACAAACATTACACAAATATTTTTCCCCTAGAAACCCAAACCGGGAAAACCAACATATTCTATATTCATTCATAGTATTACATTGTTTACAATACAATATACATATAGGAGCCAGTGACATCCAAAACCCTAACCCAATGACCTGGATTAGTCAACAACCCTAATTCCTTAACCAAAAATAGAAAACCATCGGCCAAAAACATGTGCCGAAAAACTGCCCAAAAACGCGACATGTTTCCCGAGGCAAAAAAAAAATTCTCGGACGCACTGCAGCCCCCCTGTGCACCTGGCACAATGTAGACACTTCTAATCATGCAAAGAATATAACACATACCCAACATAACTCCCTTGAAGAGCCATCGCATTGTTCCCGTCCATACTTACAACTTTCCATCACTATTTCCCCCCATTTCCTTATCTCTTGGGATTTTAGGGTGTATTAACCCAAGAAGGGGTTGTCCCTCATTCTATGGGAAGAAGGGGTTGAAGGCATAACGGGATTGATGTTGGGTAAAAGATAAATTCCTATGGATAAACCTTCTAGATGCTTTTCACATGGATCACCTAAGAAAACAATGAAACATTTATCTTTGAGAAAATGGGGACCCACAAGAAATATGATTAAGAATGCTTAAAAGGTTAGTTGGAGGATAAGAGGTCTCATCATGAGCTGACCTATCATGTTCATGGATATCTAGTGGTATGGAATTACCATCATCTGGTCACCAAACCACGGTAATGGCTCTCAATTGCATGGCTTAGAGAAAAGGGGTCTCATCACGAGCCAACCTTATCATTTCCACTAGGTATCTGTTGGTGACATTGTCATTATATGGACACCATGCCAGGGAAGTGGCCTTCAATTTGTCCTTAAATTTATGAAAGAAACAAAAAATGGCAAAATAATGGGATTGGAAAAGGTGCATTGCAAATGAAGGTACCACACACCCTCTACAAAGGCACCCATGAATGAGACACTACAACACCTTGTATGTCATGAACCCCATGCCCATTGAGTTTTGAACCTAACCACTTCACTCACTTTACATGGCTTAGAGAGGGATCTCTTGGAAACTCTCCTTGACCTAGGGAAATATCTACCTAATAGAACTCCTCGTCAACCCTCCCATATTCAATATTGACAAGTCACATAATGTCTTTGAGCACTTAATTGTTTGACATAGTAATATTTGTTGCAAATAATTAGGTGGCTCATGTATTGATTAGATTCACTTATCATGATGTTATGACTTGATATCCTTGGAGGGAGTTCTTATTTATCTTTTCACGACCTAGTTGGTGGACAATTTTGGAAGAACAATCCTAGCTTGGGCTTCCATGGGGCTTGAATCCCACAAGTGGATGTCAAGGGTCCGCATTCCAGATGAGAGAGATCAAAATTTGAAAGCCTAGAATATGACTTGGATGGCATAACCTAGCCCCCACATGCCAAACATTTTTCCTAGGAGAGGAAAAACATCACATTTAGAGGCATGACGTGACCTAGGGGAGTTAAGGTTTGGTGGTGAGGTTGACATGCATTGGCGCAAGGACATTTTGAGGGGCTTGAGGCTTTGATCATGAAAGAAGATATTTGGATGCTTGACATGTGGCTTTGGGAATCCTTTCTACACTCCTCTATATCCAATGAACTTCTCCTAGTGCCAAAACGTCCCCTAAAGGGATGACATCCTTATAACTAGGGTTTTTCTTTGTGAAAAAGTGAAACTAAAGTTAATTTTTTAATATTACTTTGTAAAAAGGGGAAATATTAGGGTCGTTGACCCCTAGTCTTTTGTTTTACCCTATATTATGTGGACAAACTATCTTAGTGACATTTTGTATAAATAAGATATTATAAGATCTAATTTGAACATAACTCCCCCATTTGGAGAAGTATTGGACTGAATTTTTCTCTCTCTTTGGATAGTTCTCTCTCTTGTGCTATCTTTTGGATTATTGGTTGATGGAAGTAATGCGTTATCCTTGGAAGGATTTTCTCAAGCTTTTATGGTGGTTTGTCTTAGCTTTTTCCTTGAATTGGTAAGCTTTTTCACATTGTGTTATCATTGTTATTCAAGTCAAGGTTATTTTCCTAGATCTTGGTGGGAAGTATAAGGGAACACACCTCAACCATAGTCTCCATCATTTTATGTTTACATGTTATTGGTTTAACAAGGGTTTGCTAAGAGAAGTATAAGGTCATACACCCTCTTAGCTCAAACCCTAGCTAGAGATACTTGCCTTGGGGAGTAAGAGTATTTACACCCCCAAGGAGGTAGTACCTCTATCTCTTTATTTTCTTGACTCCATTAACCCATTTTTTATAGGCACTAGTCATTTACTTGTTGCATTGGAGAAATAAATTGATGCCTTGGTAAACATGAATTCTTCAAGTTTCAAAGTTGTCTCTTTGGGAAAGTGTTCATTGAGCATTTGGCTCCTTGCCTCATTGAGGTGTCTCCTTTCAACAATTATTTCTTTCTTCTGTAATAAAACTAACCTATATCCATTAGGGATTCTCTAACCCTAGCTTACTAACCCTAATTTACTCGTAAACTAACCCTAGACTAGGCCTAAAAATATGCCCTAGCCTTCTACTAACCTAGGCACACTTATTGAGCTAACTAGGGGCTGATTTGATTGGGTAAATTTTCTGCAATAAGTACTAGTTTTATACAGCCATAGGGCTGGTAATTTCACTGCATAAATCCTAACCTAAAGTCACTCATAACTTGTGTTTTCACCGTCAAAAGTTGATAAGAATTTGTCAATTTATTCTGCTTGCTTTAATACAATTTTTGAGTGGTTTATTTGCAAGTTTTAGTGGCTGGTTTCACTACTATCATAACAAGTTTTTTACAGCCATAAGGCTGCAAAATAATTCTCCATACATCTTTTATGACAACCATAATTTATTGCTAAAGTCTCATGCTATAGATCGTGAAATTCTCTAGTGATTATCTATTTTGTTTGAAGCATATTTCATTGGACTTTTAGCAATTTGTTAGCAACTCTATTAATTTTTTCTTTGTTTATATATATTGTTATGTGTTGCTTCAAATCAGGGACAACAATCCTATATTTTTTATCCAACTAACATATCATATTGCATAGTGGTTTTCCTTGTGTCTTGGTCAGGTACCAACTTCTTGGCAATTCATCCAAGGCTTTGGAAACCTCAAAAGGAACCTAAGACTCATTATCAATCTTCCATTTCCATATAGAATATTTACCTCTAGGGGATTCACTCTTTCCATTTATGTTTTCCCCTCCATTCTCCCTAGGGTCACCAGGATCACCTCCCTAGAGTGACCTAGTCACCCTTGAAGAGAGGGACCTATATTGAGGTGACATTGGGTATAGTGTCCTCAAGTTGTCGCCACTTGGTGGTTGGATCAGGATTTCCCAACCTAAAACTTGTGCGATAACGTTTTGGCTCTGTTTCCGGGGAGGATTTTGAATCCTCTTCAAAACCCTAACGACACTTTGGAAAGCTATCCCAAAGCCTATTCCCTTATTTTTCCCGGTGACTCCCTTTCCACCTTTAATGAACTCTCCTTGAAGTTCATCTGGCAACTCCACCTTCCACGAACCCACCTTTCCCTCTTTTCCCTTTCCTCCTTTGGTGAGATTTAATCTCACTTGGTGACTCCTTTGAGGTGTCTTTTCAGTTAATGGAATTATAGCACCATGGGATGAACCCTCATCTAGAGATTATTGTGACTCAATGATGACATTTTTACAGATGGAAAAGGAGAAGGTTGCTAATAAAGTTGCTAAATAAATGATGAATCGCATAAGAGAGTTATTTCTTGCACTTGATGATGAAGAAGTGTTCGAAGAAAAGACATATGAATAAAGTCATCAAGAAGAGAAAACGATGAGTTGTGACCCTTTCAAAGACCTTGATGATACTTTATTCCATGACTTCGAAAGTGAAGAAGTATCGGAAGAAAACTTGGATATGACAGATCCCCTTGAAGAAAAGAAAGCAAATAACTGTGCACTAAGGATCGAGCCTCTTGTGATGAAGAGGCAATGGAGGGGTATGTCCATAATAAGAAAGAAGAATTATGATAAAGAACAACATATTGAGGCACCTCTATCTTTGATCCCGCTTGATGAAGGTGAGGTTGTCCAACCTTGTTTTCCTCCTACACGTAATGTTGAAGAAGCGATCGGTCTCGATGATGAAGAATTTGAAGATCCGGTTGAATATGTCCATGCCTCCACTCCTTCTAAACACAAAGACAAAAATATGTTCATTTTTCAGTCACACTGATGGTCTTATGAAAGTACCCTTCGATATGGTTGATGAGCCTATAGACACTTTCATTCAAACTGATAGACGAAGATGGGATCTTGGTTGTCTCAATTTTGATAGAGACCCCATTTATGACATTGAGGGTAGCTCTCAGGTAGAGGGGGTTTCAAGTTCAGAGGATTGTTCTTCATGCGTGTATGATTCAAATATTTGGCAGCCTAGTGATAATATAGTTACATATTTTTTCTGCCCCTTTGAGGATGACGTGTTGCAACATACTCACGATGATATTCAATCATCCCTTGATACATACCCTTTTGAGGATGAAAACTTGTTACATGAGGATTTTCATTCATCGTGCTCAAATTTTGATAGACACTAGGTCGTGGCCGACCCAAAGAAGTTCAAGGACCGCACTTCCAAACGAAAATACTTTCATGTTGATATTTTGGGCAAAGATTTGAAAACAAAGAAGCGATGTTTCCTAAGGCCAAGGGAGGAGTTTTTCTCTAGACGAGAGGTTGTTCCTTACCCCTTTTCCCCTTGTATGGGAAACCAACAAGTTTCTTTGGTATTTCTTATACTGTCTTAGCCTTCAGGAAGCAACGATTTTCTCATTAAAGATGAAGACAAGCCGTCGTCTACATATGGTAGCCCTCTTCAGAAATGGATTGATCAGGCTTGTGGCTACACTTTCTGGCAAGATGATCAGGTTGATGGTTTCTCTTTCCAGAAAGATTTCCTCCCTCCCACCCATCTCCATGAGTTTCATTTAATGATGGATTATATCTCTACTTATGCTCATGATAATTGTGTGTTGGACTTATCTTTGTTATTTCACATGATTAAACACAGGGGGAGTTATCTTGATGAAATTATGAAAAAGTGGTTGCACTGGTTGTATGACTTCACCTAACATCACCTATCACCGGATATTTAGGTCCAGAACTCCCCAGGTAAGTAGGTTGGTCATTTGATTTCTTGAATTTTCATCTTGATTGCTCATAGTAGTTTAGCTGCATTTCATATTTCATTTTTTTCTACTTGTATATTGATTTCAGGCTTAGTTTAGAAATTTTGAAAAAATGTCAAATTTTTTCTTTTCTAGATTAGCTTTTATTTTGGATTATATATATGTGTGTGTGTGTGTGTGTGTGTGTGTGTGTGTGTGTGTGTGTGGATAAAAGGGTGATATCACCACCCTATATGCTTTGATCCCTTTGTTTGAGTTTTAGTAGGCACAAGTCTAACATGAGATGTTGTGATTCTCATGCACTCTATGACGAGCACATGTCCCCAAGTAGGAGCCAAATGTTATCCCCATTTTGTGGATAACTAAGGAGATTGTGTCTCAAGGCCCTCAGGTTTCATATATGGAGTATCGAGAGACTACATGAATATCAATATCCTTTTGCAGAGATGGAAACCCTTCTCACCACCATAGAGGTCATAGATTTTCATATGGAATCCACCACACCAACTGGCTTCCGGAAGGCAGTGGACCTTACTCCATGAGATACAAGCCAATATTATGGTGAGAATCATTTCAATATTTTAGGCATTTAAGTATGTTATATCTTAGACTACTTTAGATTTCATGATATATTCTTGGACATTGTGCCTTTTTCCTTGATCACCTTGGTGGTTGATATTGTGCCCTAGTAAGTGGTCTTCCTTGGGGATAGGTTTTCTACTAGGAACTCACATGAGGAGCCATTGTATCATTCCTAACCATACTTATCACTTTCCATCACTATTCCCCCCCATTCCTTATCTCTTAGGATTTTAGGGTGTATTGACCGAAGAAGGGGTTGTCCCTCATTCTATGGGAAGAAGGGGATGAAGGCCCATAGGGATTGATGTTGGGTAAAATATAAAATCCTATGTATAAACCTTCTAGATGCTTCACCCAGGGATCACCTAAGAAAAAAATGAAACACTTATCTTTGAGAAAAGGGGAACCCACAAGAAATATGATTAAGAATGCTTAAAAGGTTAGTTGGATGATAGGAGGTCTCATCATGAGCCACCCTATCATGTCCATGGATATCTAGTGGTATGAAAGTACCATCATCTGGTCACCAAACCAAAGTAATGTCTCTCACTTGCATGGATGAGAGAAAGGGGGTCTCATCATGAACCAACCTTCTCATTTCCACTAGGTATTTGTGGGTGACACTGTCATTATTTGGATACCACACCAGGGAAGTGCCATTCAAATTGTCCTTAAATTTATGAAAGAAACAAGAAATGGAAAAATAATGGGCTTGGAAAAGGTGCATTGCAAACGAAGGTTCCACGCACCCTCTGCAAAGGCACCCATGAATGAGACACTACAACCCCTTGTATGTCATGAACCCCATACCCATTAAGTCTTGACCTTAACCAATTCACTCACTTTATCTGGATTAGAGAGGGATATCTTGGAAACTCTCCTTGACATAGGGTAAGATCTACCCAATAGGACACCTCGTCAACCTGTTGGCAGCTCAACATGTTTGTTAACTTTTTATACCAATTAATTGATCTACATAGATGCCTAACTGGAGTCATTTATTTTTATTACTCTTCATGATGCAATTTTCGAAACGACAGTTGAAAGTTGTCACTATTTCCTATTACTTCCTTTCATGCTTCATTCATGACTGGAAGCATGAATACGAAGCATGCAATTTTGCGACTGTGTTACCTTTCTGTTCTAAAATTTCATCAAAGGCAAATTGTTCATATAGTTTATTAATGAAGTTTGGTTCCTTGCCATGAAGAGTTACTCTCTTTGTTTCAATCCTTTCAACACCAAGCATGCTTAGAGATTGATGGTTATATAGACCAAGGACCCCCATGATTTGATTTTGGTGTGGTTTTGTTTGAGTCTTGGCTATACATTTCTTTTTCTAAACCTTTGATTTTTGATTTACCCAAACCTTGTGATAGAACCCACCATGCGCGCACTTATTTTTCATTTTAATGATTTGGTCCTAGACTCATACTAGATGCAAAGGTGACGTTATGATTTGAAGGCAGACATCATTCCCAAGACTGCCCTTGGGCTTTGCAAACCCCCTTCGCATGCTTTTCAATTAAACACCCATCTAATTGTTATGAGTTTATGTTCATACACCGTTCACTATTAGAATTTTACGGGCTCGAGTTATGGCTCTGAACTGTCTTGCAAACCCTCTATGTGTGTTATGTCTGATTTGTTACCCTTTCATCCATCATGGCTCCCATTGTGAGAGTTGAACCAAACGACATTCAAACTCTACTCTTATATGACGATGCCAGAGAAGATTTGGAGAGAAGTGGCTGACTCGTTTTCATTAGGAGGTTTCAGGGTTTCAATTTACAGGTTGCCCAAGAATTCGCTTTCTCCTTTGATGGTTGTAGAGAGAAGGTTGGTGATGTGCAACTGGAGGTTACTGAGGATTTCCTGAGTCAAGCTATAGGGCTACCAACAAGTAGTCAAAGGTGGTTTAAAAATGTAAAAGTGGAAGAAGTTCCTTGGAGCTTGTTGTTTACATGTCGGAAAATAAAAGGGTGTGATAAAGGTATGCCTATTTCCTTCCTAAAAGCTCGGTGGCACGATTTGCTCACTATGGTAAA
>SNQJ01S0036632.1:100396-111829 GCA_010110895.2 Picea sitchensis
CGCTCCAACTAGAGACAGAAAAGAAAGCATAATGGTAAGTAAAAAACCACCGCATATGCATTGAACCCACAGTTATGATGCATTAAACCCATAATGAAGGAAGCGTCCTCGATAAGCTTCATGGAAAGCTAATACAACACACGAGCATGGGAGCAACTAGTCTATTCGTGAAAGGAGAATAGATAGAGAGTAATAGCAACCAGAACTCATAGAGAGAGACTAAAAATATCACAGAAGTTATATGAACCCATCAAACGTTCAATGGTCACCACTATGGAACCACCAAAGCCAGCAGAAGCAAGCCAGACTACCAGACCGACTAGGGTTCAAACTAGGTCACGAGGACCATTAGAAGAGAATGAACAGTAGCAGCCGAAGATCATCGATATTGATGAGATACCATCCCCAGAGATGATACCGGTGAACTCTACACTGATACTAGAAGAGATTCAACAACTAGAAGCAGAGGCCATGAAAGTGGATACGCTAGCAGCGGCGCGGGAGACTCAGAACCAGGAAGCGGAAACCCAAAAGGAGGTACAACTAGAGAGCACCAACGTAGCCCTGGAAGTCAATTGAACGGTACAGAATCTAGAAGCAGCAGTGGAGCCAAACGAGTCTCAAACAACCATCTCAGGTCAACTAGCATAGGAGACCGTTGAATATGCCTCAGCTTGGCCAGAATGGATTACGAGGGAACAACCAGAAGCTGCTAGAACTTCGAGCCAGCCAGTGCAGCAGAAAGACAAAGTGCAGATACTGAGCTCATCCCGCAAGAAACATGCAACAAGAATTGTTCTATCATGCATACTAGCTAGAGTAGAGGAAAGACCAGAGCTATTGGGCCATGTTGGGAAGCTCAAGTATTCATACCATGATGTATCATATGAAACCAAGTTTTTGGAACTTGCGCAAAGGGTCTTTATGCAAACCATAGGCACAACCCGATTTGGAGAACCGATCAACTAGAAACACCAGTGGGTAGCTGGGATGGAGAAAACAAACCCATCCCCATAAGTATTGAGCTTATTGCGCAAATAACAGGGTTACCAATCCGGGGTATGGATCCCATGTTGATTCTAGACAACAAATCCAAGGAGAAAGCACTGGCAGAAGAAATGAAGAAGAAGTATGGCACCGCCAGGGGAATGAGAGGCATCATGATCAAACGAATCAACAACGAAGCTACACAATTGGGTGCAAAAATCTTAGCCTACAAATTGCTAAGAAAATGTCACAAAGAGGAATTACCAGCTGGATTCATTGCAGTTGCAGCTCAGTGCACAAAAGGCACCTCAATGAGTTAGGCACCATATTTATTGAACTTATTCCAGGAGGACTATAAATATGCACAGGACCTAGGCATAGAGTTCCATTACTCATGGTCGATTACCCTAATAGCCTTCATGGGATGGCGATAACCAGGGTTTGTAATTTTTTGTACGAGACCACAACCAGTGGGAGAAAGATACCTATTGCTAAGAGTTGGGTCGCATGCCAGGCACAAGAGGGAGAATGGAATCATATTTGAAGAATACCTATGAGATATATAGGAAGTAATCAGTCGATCATGGAGAATAACACCAGAGTCTATCATGCGATATGTGGACATCGCCAATTTCCAGGCCACACGACAAACAATGTGGATACATGCAAGGAAGGATATGGCTAAATAGTGGCTACAAATGCACTATTGCATCACATAGGGTGACATTGACATGGTCATCAGCGAATGGCACGAGGAATGGAGGATCCCAGCTATTACCCGGGAAGTATCGGAAAGAGCAGTAGAGAAAGAGGCAGAGTAGGGATACATGCAGCCTCTGAAAATCCAAGTGCCCAAGAAACCAAGGACGGGCCAAGGCAAGTTGACTCAGGCAAACGAAGGGTCAAAGAAGATAGTAACCCAGAAGGGGAAGAAATATACTACATAGCCGACCAACGGACAGTAGAAACAGGTTGAGGGAGCGCAGGAGACCGCCCCAAATCCCAACACACAGAAACCAGGGGGAAATAAGAGACCAGTCGCGCAGGAAGGAGGCACGCACAAGAAATCAAAGGCACAACAAGCATCACCAGACTATATGATCAGAAAGGATGACGAGGAAATGATCACCAAAATGGTCTAGGATTTCCTAGCAGAAGATTTTGATCATGCAGCACATCACAGGGATAAACTGCAAAAAGAGCTGGCAAAAATGGGGCAGATCCTCAAGAAATTCGTGGAAGTATAGATAGCGAGTAGCAGTAGAGGCATAGAGCCATCAGTACCATAGACCGATGAAAGAGTGGAGGTAGAAGAACGAGACCTTGTCCACTCATTGCCACACACAAACGCAACGGTGTACATCACACTTAGCATGTTGTGCATGGATGAAATCGTGGGGCAGACACCCTTGAAGGATTTAAACCACATCCAATTGGTCTTGACGCGGATGCCATCAAGGGAACTACACAAGTTGCAGGTTAGCGTAGACCACGAGGTATAGTCTCGTGCACACATAAACTTACTCGAGCTACAGCAAGCAACAAAGAAGTAGGAGGCACTAGAAAAAGTTTGTGAGCAAGCCAAGTTCAAAACTCGAGAGGAAAAAGAACGCAGGACCGAACTGGAATGAAGATTGGGAGGAATTTTTTAGAAACTCCCAAACACCGCACAAGTAAATGAACTCCCAGTAGCAGAAAATATCGATCGGATTGCATAGGCCATTGAGAAATATCAGAAGGAGATCAACAGTCTCCAAGAGCATCTCATACCCACCACCTCACCAGCATTGAAGGAGCAAAGGAAGCAGGAAGAAACAGTGCAGCTACAGGAGATAGAGCAGCAGGTTAGCACAGCAGATGAATTGTTTGACAAAGAAACACAACTTTGGACAAGGTTGTAGGAGGATCCGAAGGTCCAACGCTGGGACAAGGAAGAGGAAAGGATCAATGCAACGATCCAAGAGCTCAAGAAGAGGCAGAATACCATACCAATCCCAGAACGAGTCAAAGGGACACAAGAGATGAAGAAGATACAGGAAGAACTTATCATTGCGCAAACACAAAAACAGGAGCATCAAGATCAAATAGAGCCATTATAGGAATAGGTAGCAGAAGTACTCGCATAGGTAGAGGGAGATCAAACACAAATAGCAAAGACCCAGGTAGAATGTGCAGGATTGTTGAGCAACGAAGTGGCAGTCCAGGTAGTGGACACCAGCAAGGGGAAGACCGCGCAGGCACTGACAAAAGCAATAGAGCTCAAGGAAAATTTCTAGATGATCACCAAGGAGATCGAGGAAGCTCATAAGGATTAGGTGACTTGGGAAGAGTCACATGTCAGTGTTGGGGGCCTATTGACACCAGGTCAAAGTCGAAATAAGGAAGAGAGAATTGGAAAGAAGTATGATCGATTACCAGGAGGGTCAATAGTTTTAGAGGCTTTGTTGGAAACCCGAAAGACATGAACCATGGGTCAATAAATCAGATGGTTAAGAAAGAATAATAAGCAACCAACAGTGCCCTATATAAAGGATGAAAAAGTGAATATGCAAGGATTTATTAGTGGATTACCTCAGTCCTACCGGGACAGAATTGAGTTTGATGAGCCAAAGACTTTAGAATATACTCTTCAAAAAGCAAGATATTTCTATGAGCAATTCAAGAACAAGACAGAACCCCATGAATATTGGAAGAAGAAAAAAAATTCAGGATTTAAGAAGAAGGGGTTTAAATCCTTGATATTTAAGAACCATGGTAAGAGCTCTAGGATGAGCCTTCCTGCGAGAAGTGTGCATCAGAAAAAATTTCCATCCCAGAGTGGAAATAAACCATTCAGAGCAGTTCCAAGTAAGACTGATAAAACAAAGAGAGAACCCTTGAAATGTTGGGGTTGTGGAGAGGAACATTTGTTGAGGTATTTTCTGCATAGGCAAAATAACAATATGAGGGTCTACAACATCCAAGAGGAAACCACAGTCAATGATGTGGCTAGGAGAATGCCACAAATTTATGCAACCTTGGATAATAGACAAGTTGGCCACCAAGATTCAGTGGTGGATATGGAAGGTACAATTGTCAACCATCATGTTTCCATTTTAATTGACCTTGGTTCTAATTTGAGTTATGTTTCCCCTCAAACTGTTGAGAAATGTAAATTGAAAAAAGTCTAACATGTTAAATCATGGATAGTACAACTAGCCACTGGAACCAAAATAAAAGAAATGGAGGTCATGCCAGCATGACAATTTGTTATAAGTGGGTTTCCCACCCAAGAGAACCTAAACATACTTCCTCTAGGATCTTATGACCTACTGATTGGCATGGACTGGTTGGCTGCCCAAAAAACCAAGTTGGATTGTTACAGTAAAACTTTGGAGTGTGAAAATGAAGATGGAAGAAGGGTAACCCTACAAGGAATTCAAAAGCTTGTCTCGGTGAGACAAATATCATCTCTCCAAGTGAAGAAGTATTGCAGAAAGGGATGTCCCTTGTATGCAATACAAGTACTAAACTCTATTGAGAATGACAAACCCAACCTAGAGAACCATCCCGTATTAAGAGAATATAAAGATGTAGTCCCATAAGAGGTACTATTTCTACCTCTAAGAATGGACATTGACTTTTCAATAGAACTTGTAATAGGAGTGGTGCCAATGTCTAGAACACCCTATAGAATGAGTACACCAGAGCTAGTTGAGCTCAAACTACAGCTGAAGGAGATGTGGGAAAAAGGCTACATTCGGCCTAGTGTGTCTCCATGGGGAGAACCAACCTTGTTTGTGAAAAATAAAGATGGCACACTCAAACTGTGCATAGATTATAGACAACTCAATAAGATGACCATCAATAATAAGTATCCCTTGCCAAGGATCGATGACTTTTTTGACCAATTAAGAGGTGCTACAATATTCTCCAAGATTGACTTGAGGTATGGATACCATCAGGTTTGAATAAAAGATTATGACATCCACAAGACAGCCTTTAGGACAAGATATGATCACTATGAATTTGTGGTGGTGCCATTTGGGCTTACCAATGCACCAACCACTTTTATGTGCTTAATGAATAATGTATTCAGAAATTTATTGGATAGGTTTGTGTTGGTTTTCATTGATGATACCCTAATATTTTCCAAGAATAGGGAAGAATGTGAAGAACATCTCAAGCTAGTACTCCAAGTACTAAGAGAACATCAGCTCTATACTAAGCTTAGTAAGTGTGACTTTTTCCATAAACAAGTCCATTACTTAGGACATGTTATTTATGAGGAAGGAGTGGCAGTTGATCCTGACGAGATTAAATCCATCATGGATTGGTGTACCCCAAAGGATGTATCTGATATCATATCCTTTATGGTCCTGGAAGGATACTATAAGAGATTCATAAATGGATTCTCCAAGATTGGTTGCCCAATCACCTCCCTTCAGAAAAAGGGGGTTAAATTCATTTGCACATCAGAATGTGAAGAAAGATTTCAATAGATGAAATACCTTCTAACCAATGTGTATGTGTTGAAGATTGCATACCCAAACAAGGACTTCCTTGTGTGTACAGATGTTTGCAAGGAAGGGCTCAGAGGAGTCCTCATGCAAAAAGGACATGTGATTTACTACGAATCCAGGAAATTGAATGAGCATGAAGTCAATTATGTGATCCATGATATGGAATTGGCTACCATAGTGCATGCTTTAAAAATGTGGAGCCATTACCTCTTAGGTAGAATATTTGTACTTATGACAGACCATAGTGGGTTGAGGTATTTGTTTGACCAACAAACACTCAATGTGAGACAGGATAGGTGGATGGCTCACCTTGGTGAGTTTGATTTTGAAATTAAGCATATCAAAGGAAAGGAGAATATGGTGGTTGATTCACTTAGTAGAATTATAAAATTATTTCACTTGGCAGATGTAAGCGTCAGTGAATCAAACATCAAAGAGAGGGTCAAAACTACACAAGAAACAGATGCATTTTTCAAGACTGTGACATCATACCTAAAGCAAGATCCCATAGGGCTGACCTGCTAACTTACAAGGGAATATTGTATATTCCAAATTGTGACGACTTGAAGAGGTTCATAATGGATGAACTACATAAAATACCATATACTGGACATCCTGGTTATTAGAAAATGATCATGGCCACTAGGAAACTATTTTATTGGCCCAGACTAAAAAATTACATAGTTGATTACTTAGATAAGTGTCTAGAATGTCAGCAAGTCAAGGCAGAGCACTGGCACCCAACGGGGTTGTTGCATCCCCTAGCAATTCCCGAATGGAAATGGGAAACCATCTCCATGGATTTCATCACAGGATTACCAAGATCAACCAAACAGAATGATGTCATCATGGTAGTTGTGGACAAACTAAGCAAGGTTGCTCACTTCATACCCGTCAAGTCATCTTGCAAGGCAATAGATATTTCCATCATTTTCATGAAAGAGATATTCAGATTGCATGGCATGCCTAAGGAAATTATATCCAACAGAGATACAAAATTTACTTCAAACTTTTGGAAATATTTGTTTGTTGGTTTTGAAAACAAATTGCTCTTTAGTATAGCCTATCACTCTCAAACTGATGGGAATATAGAGAGGGTAAAACAAGTAGTATAAGACATGTTGAGGATGCATGTAATGCATCAACCCAAGAAGTGGGAGGACTACCTACCACTGGTATATTTTTCCTATAAAAATGGCTATCGAGAGTCATTAAAAATGAAACTTTTTGAAGCCCTCTATGGAAGGCAATGCAACATTTCAATCAGTTACAATCGAGCTAGATATGCTAAAGGAAATGGAACAACAAGTGATTCATATCAGACAAAATTTGAAGATAGCCCAAGATAGACAAAAGAGCTATGTAGACATGAAAAGGACTCCTACAGAGTTCAAAGTAGGGGATAATGTGTATCTCCGAGTTAGACCCAAGAAAATCTCTTTGAGGATGGGAGCTTGTTCCAAGCTAGCACCTTGGTATTTTGGACCCTTTGAAGTTTTGGATAGAGTGGGACTAGTAGCCTATCAGCTAGCACTTTTTCCCACAATGAAGGCACATAATGTTTTCAATGTTTCTTTATTAAAGAAGTGTGTACATTATTCTAATCATATAATTGATTGGTTTGTGATTCAGGTAGAACCTGATGGAGAATTCCTACCAGAACCTCAATGCATAATAAATAGGAAGGAAACCCCACTCAGGAACAGAACCATTGCACAGGTCAAGGTGAAGTGGAAACACTTTGGCCCAGATGAGGCTACATGGGAAATGGAGGATTCCGTGAAACATGCATATCCATTTTTGTTTACTTCTGTACATACAGAGCACATTGGAAGATAGAACATCGAGGAAGTTGTTCCTTTAAGGGGAAGGGGATTGTAATACCCTTGTTTACCCCAATTTGTTAATATAACTACAACTCGCCAAGAGACTATGGTGGCCTAAATATGTGTGAATGTTTGATTTGATGAACCTTGTATAAAAGGGTCAATGTATGAATTTTATGTTATTAATAAAAATTGGATATGTGTTGCACAACTGTTGAAAGGGAGAAACTTTTCCAAGATAGACCATGGATGCTATGAGAGAGATGGTGAGGGGAAACCAAGAATGGTTGAGATGACCCTCACCAGACCAGTACCTACTGGG
The DNA here is from genome assembly GCA_010110895.2 of Picea sitchensis. Taxonomy (NCBI): domain Eukaryota; kingdom Viridiplantae; phylum Streptophyta; class Pinopsida; order Pinales; family Pinaceae; genus Picea; species Picea sitchensis. The sequence continues at coordinate 108,034 of SNQJ01S0036632.1, forward strand.
TGTAATTGCTCAACAGTCCTCTGACCCAGAAATGAATTACCAGTCAGGACAGTAGTTGGAAGGCCATCCTCAAGAGTTAATGAGGAGATGGGGTAGGGTACCCATCTGTAAGGCTTCTAGGATTGACCACAAGTTGGGATTTTCACCCACGCAACCTTGTTGAGGAAGGAAAGAAAGGAGTTAATTTGAGGGACAGAGACAGATATGCAAGATATCAGAGTAGACAGAACAATATGGAGAAGAGAATCATGCTTTGAATCGGGAGTTGAGATAAAAAAAAGTTGATAAACGAGCTTGTTTTGGCTGTAAGAAGTTTTGGGAAGGGCTTCGCTACAAGCTGATAAACGAGGCTGACGAGTGATTGAGGAAGCGCTTGTGCAGATCTCCTTGCTTGAATTAGAGAAAACTTGTTTCCAAGATCTTGTGGGAGGAGGAGAGTAACCTTCATCCCTGACTTTTGTAAATCAAGGAGAAAGAATCTCTCTTAGAGCATCATGGTCTAGCTCGAGGGTGGCCAGTGGTAAATCTGTCAGGAGTGGTTGTGCCTATGGTTGGGAGGAAACATGCACCCCTTTCAACAGTCACTTCACTTTCTCCATTTATGATAAGTATTATCATACTTTGTGTATATATATATTGGATGCGATGATGAATGTATGTGTTTATGGTTAAGTTTTTCAGTATTTGAACAGTTATTATAACTACTCTTTTGCTTTTGTAAAATGTTATATGCATATAGTCTTTGATTTATCTCAGTATAGATGCTAGAGAGTTATGGGAGGTGAATTCGTGGGAGAGTCAGGGTAGGACTGACTGAAATGTCTAAGTCCTCTTAACCCTTTAAAGTTTACCTTAGCATGAACAACAAGTTCAACCCTATGGGAGAAGGAAATTTTCTTCATACTATCCACCCATCTAACCAAGGGCTCATGCCCATTTCCTTAACCCCTTTGCTGCTAAAAATATCAGCACTTAGCCCACAAGATTCCCCAAAGGATCCATGTGACCAGGGTCTGGGAACCCTTCCCTAGTCCGAAAGGAGCTATCTCTTTCGGCATCGGGACTTCGGGACTTATGACTCCACGATCATTAAAAACAATCGAAGGTCAAATTCTTGAATTGATGGGAGTCGTCGATCTGAGGATCCAGTGGAGATCCCTCTCACTTGTTAGATTAGACTTAGGAAGGGAAACATTAATTGCTTCGGTGAAGTTCTACTTTGGGAGAATAGGAGTGGTCTAGTGTCGAAAATCCCAAATTCCAGAGTCGCGAAGTAAATTGGGACCGTTGAAAATGGAGGGACATGTATTGTTGGCACAGGGGCATACCTAGGGTTCAGCTCCAAGAGCGCACCCACAAGCCCTAACTATTGGCCCTTTCGGCTACACCTCTGAAGCAGATGCAGTCTCACTTGAAACAGCTATGGGGGGATTGCAGGACAGAAGTGTCTACAATCAAGGGGAATGTCAAGTGGATCCAATACCAGAACAATACAGCATTCATATATCACCTATCAACTTATATATATTCTTCCCATCTAATTAACAGATCTAACATAATATTGCAATCACAGTGTATCGAGGACAGAGACAGAATATCAATCACACACAACACCAAATATACGTGGTTCACCCCCTCTCTAGGGCTATGTCCACATAACTGTGCTTTATAATATATTAATATGAAGCATACAGTTTTGATTTGCGCTCTTAACTAGCAGATCTCTCTCTTCTCTCTCTCTCTCCCCCTTCCTATGCACCCATCTACAGGGTTGATCTTCGCACCCACCTAAAGATCTTACAATACCAGAACGCTCTCACACTTAGCACTTCTCTCTCACACAACAATAACCTCTCACAACAAAAACAACAACTAGATCGAGTAACTCGAACCTGAACCAACCCTCTTCCCTCATATAGGTTTTTATTTATACATTACAATCACTTACCGACATCCTTACATCGAAACCTAGGTGTCCAAAACCGTAGGTGTCTAAACCCTAGGTCAAATTGACCCGCGTTTTCAGGGCTTTGCCAGCCTATCTTTCCTTCCTTCTCGCTCGGTGCTCCAAAGCATCTAATGGTGGATTTTTCCACTTGTTGAGTTGTCCACGATTCTTGTTCCTTGATGATCTGTCGCCCTCGATATCCTCATCCAATTGCTTTCTTTCTCAAGCTTCGCTCCGTCTTTTCTACTCTTTTTCTCACTTTGACCCAGCAACAGTCACTATGTCTTCCGCGTAGTTCGCATTCCGCCTTTTCTTCCTTGATATTTGCTTCCTTCCATAGCCAAGGGCCAAAATACCCCCAACAATCACCTGTGACTCATCTTGAGGCACTTCAAAATGGAGCTTCATGTTTTACTTCGACTTCGGACTGCATAGAGAAGCCTTTTCTTTCTGTGCAATGCCTCCTCTTCCTCCTTGTGCAAACTGTCTTTTCTGTGTCCGGTACCCAGTTTCAACTGCACCTAGTACCTAGACCATTTTCCTTATGCTTCTACTGAGAGTTGTGAAGTAGTTGGTTGTGATATTACAACTTCAGTCGGCTCTCATTCACTAATCCTTCCTTCCACTCTCCCTTTAAAGTATTCAACTGCGTAGCTCCTCCTTCTGTAACATAAGCGACCTCATATGGTCTAAGCCAATGCATTCTGAACTTCCTAGGATGCTTCATGAACTTAATGTCATATACCAGTACCAGATCACCTTGTTTAAATTTCTTCTTCTTGATGTGCCTGTCATGGTAGGCCTTCTCTCTTTCCTTCTATACTTGTTGATGGAATCCTACAACAAATTTGTCTTCTTCCAATTCGACCAACTGTGAAAGCCTCTCTTGAACAGCACCAGTGTCATCCATATCTGCAAAGGAAACAATTCTTAAGCTTGGCACCAAGTATTCCATTGGAACAACAACTTCGAGACCATAAACCAACTTGAAGGGGATCTGCATTGTTAACTTCTTGCAAGTGGTTCTATAGGCCCAAATTATTGTTGGTACTCTTAAATCCTAGTCATCCCTGTTCACACTGCAAATCTTGGTTAGTGTTATCTCCAAGATCTTGTTGAATGCTTCCACTGTCCCATTTTCTTATGGATGGTAAGGTGTGCTCTTCTGATGGAAGACTTCAAATTCCTTAGTCAAGGCTTCAACAGTCTTATTTATGAAATGTGTGCCTTGATCACTTATAAGGATCTTGGGGCATTTAAACTTGGTTATGATGTCATCAAATATAAAGCACGCAGTTGTGGTTGCACTACATTCCTTAATTACTCTTGCTTCATCCCATCTGGTCAAGTATTTTATCGCAATGATGATGTACCTTTCTCCTATACGCTTTCCTGGTGGTTTTATAGGTCCCACGAAATCAATGGCCCATTTCTCAAATGCTTGTAGGGTCAACTATGGTGCTAATGGAATTTCATCTCTTCTGAATGGTTTCCCAACTCTTTGGCATATGTCGCAAGCTCTGGAATAGTATTTATCATCTCTATGTAAGGTAGGCCACCAAAGGCCAGCTCTAAGAACCTTCTACGCGGTTGCTTTACCTGCATAATGTCCTCCTGCGATGCCTTCATGAGCTTCTGCGAGGATTAGTGGGCGCTCTGCCTCCATAATACACCTTCTCAATATCTCATTAGGTCCCATCTTGTATAGATGTCCAACTATAAGTGATACGTCTGCAGCGCACACTACTATTTTTTTCTTCTGGGGAATTGTGTACTCACAAGGTGCCATTCCTATTGTCAGGAACTAGACTATTTCTGTGAAGTGGTCATCAATATTTCTAATGGGTA
>SNQJ01S0036633.1:26807-44951 GCA_010110895.2 Picea sitchensis
GGAGTTAACCTAACTCAACAAAGAATTAGAAGGAAAAGTATAAGTAAGAGGCTGGGGTGCACCTATTATTCATTCTGGTTTTGGATTAGCATTTTCTATTGCTCTTGAGCATTCAGTTTGGGGGTTTTTCTATACAAACCCTTGGGAGAAACTCAGTGGTGAAATATCCACTCACCTTGTTCCACAGCTTGGTATCGGGGATGAAAGACTCCTCCACACCATTCTAGTCTCAGGGCTAGTTTATCGAGGGAGGTTCGATCCAGCTTATCCTGAGGGCCTAGGGCCATTTCGACAGTTGGGTTTTGTTTGCAGGGGTAGGACCATCAGTTTGAGGGCTTTTCTGGAGGGTTATCATCATTCTACATTTGTCTGCAGATTGGGACGTCTTGGAGCCATAGGGGACTTCCTGTAATTCAGTAAAACTCAGATCTAGGGAGATCTGCTTGAGATCTGAGTCTGAAACTTCTCCCACGGGATTCTCATAGCCCAATATATATTATTGGAGAGTTTCGGAGCATTTGGAGGCCTCCTTCATCAGGGAAGAACCAACTAGGGTTTCAGTCATCCAGTGGGGCACCCCATTCAGTGGGTAATTCAGATCTATGGAGATTGAGAGGGAGCTTGGAGATTCAGGCACTTGGGTTATTCTTACCATCGCTCAATCTATATTCTTGGAGAGTTTCAGAGAATTTGGAGGCCACCTTCATCAGGGCCGAACCAACTAGGGTTTCAGTCATCCAGTGGGGCACCCCATTCAGTGGGAAATTCAGATCTACGGAGATTGAGAGGGATCTTGGAGATTCGGGCACCTGGGTTATGCTTACCATCATCCGATGTATCAATTGGCATATTTCTTAGGGTGATTGGACACTTTTGGCAGTAGTGCCGAGTTATTGAGGGTTTCATCCTTCTATTGGAGCGTGGCATTCTTCAGCTGGAGAGTTTGGCATTCAGATCTGCTTGTATTGATCTTCATTTCTTATTCAACCTTTGGAGGCATTATTTTGTATTAGCGGGAGCATTTTGTAGTAGCTCATATCTATTTCTTGTATGGCCATCTGAGGTTTATGCCAGATCGGCCATCTATTGTATTGATCTTACATTGCTCATAATAAAAAGGTCACATCTTTGCTTGTGCTTCTACATCTTGAATATATTGTGATCTCCATGTGTTGATGAATCTTGTATGCACTTAATAACTCAATAAATTAGTAGTAGTTAGTGATTACAAGAAAGAATTTGTCTTGGGATCATTACATGTCACTAACGCCACGTCCGAAGGTAACACCGGTTCCGCCGGTAGGGGCTTTCCCTGAAACGGTGGCCCAGTCAAAAAATATATATCCTCCACCGCAGTGAAGGCAATCTGCTCTCCCCAGACCATAAAACAATGCAGGTCCAGACTCCACATCCGGATAAGAAACTGTAGGAGATACTCATGCACCCGTATCAATGGGCACTCAAAGAACTTCAATAGCCCACAGGCTACCAAAGTAGCATGAACCCCCGGCTCCTCAATCACCACGACACCCCTCAGCTAGGACCAATCCCGCTCTCGCCAACCGATCGACATCGTGCAAAATTATAACACCCTGTTTCCCCCAGTCTGTAAAAATAACTATACTGGCCAAGTATTGTGGAAAACCCAGAAATGTGAATGTGTGATGTGAATGGACCTTGTGAAAAAGGTCAATGAATGTGAACAATATTATGAATATATATTGCAGGATTGCTGAGAGGGGATGTGCTGAAAAAGAGACCACGATGGACGAAGAAAGGTGGTGGAAGGCACCTGGAAAGGTGGCATTAACTTCCACTGAAACCAATACCGTATTTGGACTTCACTGGCCTGGGGAACCAAGAGCGGCTCACAGGCCCGAAATAAATTACTCATAGGTTGGTAGGTAAATGGCTCCTCGGGAATTAGTGAGGGATGGGGGGAAGTGAACCGCCCATCCATAGGAGCCTCAGGCCTGACCACATCGAGGGAAATCACGCCACACACAACCTTGCAAGAGGAAAATGCGCAAGGAAGAAGTGCGAAGGGGGAATATGTGAGGCAAGGAAGAGGAACTCTGGAAAATACAGAGTGAGTGATAGCAAAGAAGAAGGGGAGTAACCTTCGTTCTCGGTCACTGGGAAAATAGAGACTCAGTCTCGTAGCATTATGGTCTCAGCTCAGGGGTGGCTAGTGGTAAATCCGTTGGGAGTCACTGAGCCTATGGTTGGGTGGAAACGAGTACCCCTCTCAGCAGTTGCAGCACCTCTGGTGTTATTTCTGATAAGTGTTATTTGAAGTTAATGCCATAATCGCATGTTTAGTTTATGTGCTTGTAAATAGTTTTGAATAGAAGTGTTTACCTAACGTTTGATTTGATAGAATGGATGTCTGTGCATGCTTACATGCCATAGTTGTTTTCTACACAAATGATTAAGTCTGGGACATTAGTTCGCTCCACCGAGAATCGTCTTATTTGCTTAGTTTCTCATAATATTCCGGGAAGGCCCCTTGAGAATACTCTTTTCCGAGAATTACCCCATAAACCTTGTAACCATACTGAACCTTACCAGAGACATGATTAAGATCAGGGATAATTTCCCAAGAACCATCTGAGGGTTCATGCAATCCGAGTCTAGAACCCTTATGCAAGAAAGAGTAGCTTTCTAAGTGTTGACGGGCGAAATTGATCGTCCGTCAACTAGGAGAGTGGAACTGGTCCGCGGTTGTCTAAATAACCCAATCCGTTTGGAATGGACCACCCTGACGAGTCTAACGGATCCGTTGGCTGCTCTAAGGTCTTCTATGAAAACCAAAGAGAGAATTGATCTGAGTTAAGTAATCTAAAGGAAACTAGAAACTAATAAAACAAAGAAAAAGAACTAAAGCTAATAAAAGAAACTAAACTAATAAAACAAACTAAAATAAATACACTAATATAACTATAAACTACTAACTATTATATATACAAGATAATAATTATCAACTATCTAATTACTAATTTAATTACGGTTTATTCACAAATATACATTGCATACAATCTACAGATTTGAATAAAACCTGTGAAACTGATGTGCTTGCTGTCCCAAAACAACGAAGGATAACTCTTTTTGATTTTATGATTTATGAATAAGAAAGTAAACTAACTGAAATTAAACGATCTAATATATTAATTGACTTAAAAACTAACTAATATACTAAGCAATCAAATGACAAACAAAACCTGGAAACGATCCAAGTCTGCCCTGTGTATGATAACTTCTTAAGCTGATTGGAGGAAGAAATTCACACCATTTAATCCGTATGCTTCTCGTAAACGATCAGCCATGCTGCCTCTTGAAGTATGTTACAGGACAAACAAGACATAAAAGGAATCATAACAATCTTCTGATTACGAATTCCTGCAATAAGGGAAACCTATTATGCAGCAAACTCATATATAACAATCCAATTTATGAAGAAGACAAAGCTATAATAACTAATTTATGAAGAAGACAAAGCTATAATTCACAAACTCAATCTACAATTGTTATGTCCTTTATCTTGAAGCAACAAGATATGTATAATAAGAAAGAAATTATATCATTTTGCATTTGATTTAGATAGGAAAGTAATACTAAACCATAAACAAAAAGATATACAAAACATGAAACAAGAAGTTGATATATTGAAAAGCAAAGCTATGACAAAACATCAATTTACCTCCAGTCTAAATCAGAATTACATATCCTTGTTCTCCACAACCTAAGATGCCCTTTATTACAAGAACCATAGGTTTATAGGGCCAAGGTAAAACTTCCTTGTGAATAATAACAAATTGTTTTACAAAAATTCCTGGAAGATATTCCCAAAAATCTAATTCAAACTTCTAACAAACCTAAGATTAAAATCCAAATCTAAAATATCTCCTAAACTGCTACAAAAAGCCCATTTGATCACCAAATTCAGATAAAATTCTAAAAAGAAGCAAAAATAAACAAGTTTAAAAGATATTTTGTCAATAGAATGGTAAAAAATCTGACCCTGTAGACTAGCTACAGAATCAACTCATTCTCAGATTTGGTCTAATTTAAGGACATGCATGTTTTAAATCAATTAAACTAACAGAAATAAATTAAACAAATATTTGATTACTAATTAAAACAAAGCAAATCATTTAAATAACAACAAACCAAACTGCTATGCTAATTTAGGAGAAACTAAATCTTAATTGAATCTATTTCAATCAAAACAAATATCAAATAAATCTTTTGCAACTCATAAACAAAATCTATCTAGAATTGAGGGTAGGGAATTAAAGAAGCTTCAACATTGGAAAAAAATGGTTATCAAAAAAAATGTTCCTTGATATTGAATGGCCCTTGATATAGGCTTCTTGACTCTACAAATTCCGATTTTTCAATGATTTCATGTTTATCAGTTGAAATTGATTCCCATATTCAAAGATTATGCTTTTCGACTGCTGTAAGGTTGACATATTTTCAACTGCGTCTCTTTGCTTCCTCGTGGTGGTGCTTTAGCTTTGATACAAACTAACTGGCACCGGGCTCCTTAACTGCGGATAAGATAACTTATTTTCTCCTTACCCTTATCATGTTTAGGAGGAAACCATTCCTACACGCTACGCTGAGATCCAAAAGGAAAAGTACCAGCATATGGACACAAGGTTTCCTCCTGCATCACCTTAAGAAAACTTATATCCATATCCACCTCACATTACATTTCTATCCCCTGGTAATCAATACTGATTCAATATCTGATCCATTTGGTGGGATGTCAAGATCTGTATTACTGTCGTGATCCAAACCAAAAAGATGTCAACTTAAATAAATCATCACTACTCACCCACTAGGATTATAATCGTTCCAGACTCCATGTCGCCGTGATTCACCATTGTCATCTTCATCCTCATCAAAGTAGGCAAATTGTTGTGTATAATCATTTACATTGATTTCAGGACAAATCCATTCCAAGGGTTATTTAAAACAATTCTTTTGGTCATTTCATTTCATTTCACCTTTGTGACTTGAATCAAATTCCAGCCAGATGATCCACCGTAGCTCACAGATTCTTTCAATACCCTTTGTAGGTTCTTTGTTCATTTTTCTGGAAACAGAGTAACCTCCTGCTTGAATCTCATGAGAGTTACCCGAGGTCCTCTCTCGTCCATATGTAAGAGTTTTTCTTTAGCCAATCTTTTGTATTGATTTGCCTCTAAACACACAGCAGCTTGTATCCTGGAAAAAGATTAAACCCCCCTTCTTTTGCTGCTATATAATCAGGATATGTATACTTACCAGTCAAAGCCTCACAAGCCAATGGAGAATATGCCAATAGACCAACATTATAATTTTGAGGCATGTACACCTCCATAAGATCGACTTCAAAATGACACCGTACCAGTAATGTGTTCCATACAGTGAGCCTATAATGTCCTCAGCTTCACAGAAACCCAAAGCAGAGCTTGACCACGATCTGTGCTACTAGCTTCCAGAACTATTACTGTTTTCATCTGTTCATGGATGCCATTCATTAGTGGAAAATCTCATGCATGTTCATCATTTGCAAGTTGAGTAATACCTCTATCGTCACTTTCAAGAGCATGGAAAATAATTCGCTCTTCCATTTGAGCAATTTCCTGCATCAAATCCACAAGCTGTGCATAGATTTTTGACAACCTTTTTATTTTCATGGCAATACTTCCCTTGGCAAGATCTATAACCTTAAACCCTTCTTTCTTGGACACAACTAATTCATCTGTAAAATGAACGACCTTCTCCATGTGGCGCAGAATGCTCTAAGATGTTGCATAACTGTCAATGTCACGAGTGAATGGGGTGCCCTTTCAACTAAGGTTTTGGAAATATAACTAACTAGCAAGTCCATGTCGATTTGAATAGGGTGATAAAAGGGAAAGGTCAACATTTGCCTATGATAATTCTGCAGGTGAGAGTGCACCGGACTGATTTCAATTCCTCTGAAATGTTGCAATGGGAATGCCAGATAAAGAAATGGGATAAGATACACATCTTCCAAACTAAAAACATTACCAAATAAATAATGTCCCTGATACTGTATTCCATAATTCCCCCATTCAATCTTGCAAATGATGCTTCAAGCTTCAAATCAGAAGCCCCGCTGCGCTGCTGGATTAGTACATAAAGAAGTTCTAGGTAACAATGGTGAGAAAAATATCCCCGAAATTATAAACCACCCACCCAAAAGTTATATCCGCCTATGGGTCCATTAGGAACTTCAGATGTGGATTCAAACTTGCTCAATGTCGAATGACATCAAGACCCAAAATTGTGTCCAACCTGCATCGAAGGATGGGCAACTCACATCCGGGTCTTATGGAAGTAAGCATTCCAACTTCTTCCTCCTCGCGATCATCATCGGTTAGCCACACAACATTAATAATATCAACATCGAAGCATTGCGCGCAATCCAAATACTTAGATGTAAACGGTATTATAATTCAGATCCAAACAATCCTAACCATAGGTTGGCGTTTATAGCTTGGGACAAAACAACTGCAATATCATCATCCTTGGGAATTCGCTTTGTAAAACAGGAACCCATCTTAGACCAGCTTGGGATCTCAGTACAATTTATGAATCTGAGGAAACCATCATTGAAGGTACGAGCGGCAAGCGGTGAGGAATAGCTTAATTCCTCGGTAAGGAGACATGCCATACCGTGAATATCCTCTATAACACAACTCAACAATTATATCAATTGGTTGACCAATGAACAATGGTAAGTGCATGCACAATCAATGTTATACCAAATTTTTTAAATCTACCAACAGTGAAATCAATACCGTGATCAATCCATGTTTCAATGTAACCAATCGATATCCATAGCTTGTAACCAACATACCAATAGTTACAAAATAGCCATAGGCATTATAAGTTAAAAAGATATATGAATATCCATATATCTTATGAAACCAAAGGTTGAGTAGGCCAAATAAGAAGCTAATCCAAATATTAATACATTGTAAATTCAATGAAATCCAATCACACAATCGATATAAGAATGTCCAATGAGTACACCAATGCATGCGAGTGTTATACCATAATGTTCAAATATCCGACATGAAGTTCAAAACCCAAAATCATGTATTCACTAATGCATTAATCAAACGTTTAACCATAAAATTGTTATGCCAAGAGCTATGATAAGGATCAACAAAAGGATCACAAAAGATAAATCATAACTTCTACGCAATCTAATGAATCAATGTTTAGGCAAGTCATAAAAATGCGAATCCAAAGGATAAATGTCTTCAATAAACTGAAGTTATATAATCAATCCAAGTATGAGAACTGATCAAAGGATATTGTCGATCATATAAAGATTCAATAAAAAGATAGGCGTAATATGCATAATGACACAAAAGGTATTGGTAGTTCAGATAATGATCTAAATGTGACCTCGAAAGGAAAAAATTTCACGCTTACAATTCATGAAGACTTTAGCGAAGATAGGCGTGCGGAAAGGCTTAAAGAATAAAATTGTCGCTCATTTGAAAATTGCAACTAAAAATCAATGTTTAGAACATTGGTGTAGGCAGCTATGAGACAATGAAAAATGTGAAATCGCTGCCAACAATGGAGACACACACTGGTAGAAGCAAAGACCTCTAAAAGGAACAAATCTCAGATCGACAAAGAAAGAAAAAGTTCAATTCTTAAAACAACAACCGTAAAATCGTACTACATCATCATCTACTATTTTTTCAGCTAAGTTTTAAAAGATGTAAACCAATAATAGTCTTGAAGATCGCTAGTCATGATTTCTATGATAAAATCTTCAATATCAAGCATGGGCCACCGCCTGCATCCATAGGGCCTCGACAGGGTTGTCATTTAACTCACTCTGATATCTGTATTCTGCCAAGAAGCTCTAGATTAGAATAAAGGACTCTTTAAAAGAGGTTTCTTATAATTTCACAAATTTTCATTTACCCGACATTGCTTCATTGCCAGCTGGCCTGTTCAGTACCCTGGCGAGGTTGTCTTGGTGCCATGCTTGCATTTACTCACCGCTGGACCTCGCTCAGTATCCCATTGGGTTTACAAACACTTCCCAATTTCATTAACATTTTATTTTGTTTTTCTTTTGATAGTCGTTTCGGTGATTTAAAAATCTTGATATTTTATCATTTTAGACCTCATCAGACTTTTTGATATCGGCCTTTATTCAGCTCCACACATGTTTTATTTCTAAAACAACTTGCTAAGACAAGGAGACGTCCTTTTGAGTCATTCCTTTTACGTAAAAGGGACAGTGTGAAAAAGATAAAGATAATCATAACAAACTTCACTCGGAGATCGGGAATTAGTAAACTTCTTTCAAACAAAATTTTCCAACATCATCTTCATTTTAGAAATATATCACTCTATGTATGTACAATCTTCCAGTAGTTATTTCAGCTAAGAGATTTCTTTATAGTCTTTGTCTAATAGCCTGATGCGTGTAGGTGTGTTTCCAAAAGCAAAACTGGCAAGCATAAGGGAGGAATCCAAACACACCAAATAAGAAAAATAGAAAGTAAAGAAATCCAAACAACAAAACAAAAAATAAATATACATAGAAGGTGCATCTGAAACCTCATGCAACAATCCCCGACAAACCGAAGAAAGTAGGAAAAATCCTCGATGATGGGAAAGCAAGAATACTCATGGTACTTTGGGTTAGGGTTGATTCAGATTCATTCATCTCTTTACTTTCCATTTAATATTTTCATGACGACATTGCATTTTTGAAAATAAATGTTGAACTAAGAGCAAAGAGAGAAAGAGATAAAGGACTTCCCTCGACAAAATGTGACATGGTTCTCGTGGTGCTAATTTCATGCTCATGATCAAGATTTATTGAAAACAAACTAGTGAGAAATCAAATTGAAAGAAAAACCTATTCCTAAACTTACCCTAACTATTAAACAAATCATGATACTACGTGAAATCATGTTTCCAATGTTGCCATCGAAGTAGCTTTAATCCTACAATGAAAACAAGATCAAGTGTTACTAATGGTAATATATCAACAAATGATAGAAACATATCACACTTACCTTCATAATCAACATCTAGAAACAAAGTAAGCATGATCTACCATTTCCTCGAATATTCTTGTTGTACAAATCCTCCAACCATTGCTAATATCATTTGGATAAGGGTCATAATGGCATGGGCGAAAGTGCAAGTAGTTTTGAAAAATTTGTCAAGATCATGAGGAAATGGAAAACCATTAGCTAAGGCTGAAATGCCCCATCCTCCTGTAATTCTCTAAGTGTTCATTAATTTCTTCACATGGAGGATCTAAAAGAAAAACATGTCACTTCCAAGATACTTGGGTAAAATAAAGCAAGCTCAACTTTGTCTTTATTGTGAAATTTTTTTCATATATGAATATTCAAGACATCCCAAGATCCTGTCACAAAAATGAGAATGCAAACCATGACTTGATGAAACTAATATACCAATGGAAATCTCATCATAGGAAGATTCGTTGATCGACAGATTCCGGGATTATTTGAATGTTTCTTCATGCAATTGATAATTTCAAAATGTGAAGCATAAACATTTAGATTTGAGCTAATTAAAGAACACATATGCAACTTAGAATGTTTGATTTCCATAAGATGTAAAGCATTGTCCTTTTCAACAATAAACCTAGTAAAATCATCTCAGCAATACGTCCTTTCCATATGAGTGATGAAAGTGAACATCAAAACCGTTTTATCAATGCTGTGTCGGAATTAATTTCACCAAAATTTAGCATATCGAAAGGATGAGATTGTGGTAGAAAAGAGTAGGATGTTGTAGGTAATATGTCAAGTCCAACAAAATCTAGGAATAGATCAGGACATAAAAAATAAAAATGAGTCCGTGAAATAAGAAGATGAAAAGAGTCTCTGAACTATAATAATCAACAATGGTATTATCAAGACAACTCTCTTCACTTTCTTTAAAACCCTTTACTCGGATTTGGTAACTAATTCTTAACATAATAAGGATCATCTAGATTTGCCTTCTTTGTGTGATAGAAAATTCAAAAATTATGTGACAAGCATCTAGTCTATCCTGTGAACAAAGTGCATTTTGAAGATCAAGGTTTAAAGTTTCTTCTTCTAATTGTGTATCTCCTTCTAATCAAGGTTTTATAGGAGTAATAGAACATTCAAGAAGATTTTCACTTCTTAAGTGTTCTTCAATGATCAATTGATTAGGGTAATGAGTTACAAGAATGAGGGTATTCACCTTGAGCCGTAATCAAATCATCTTCCATACAAGTCTTAGACTGAAATATAATGATTCAAAGTTGAAAACCAATTGGCTACACAAGAGCTCGACATCATTAGATTCTACCTCCCTAGCTTGTTCAACATTATCTGGGGTTTAACTTTCTCCTTCTTTCAAGGGAGAATATTGTTCTTGCGCTTGAGTGATAGGATTTGCAATTGGTTCTTCGCTCGTGATTGAACATGACTGAATGGGAAGGATGGACATCATAGGCCATTTAATGCCAATGACATGTCAATGAGGTTAAATTTACAGAGGGATATGATAGACTCTTGTCAAAAGTAAGTGTTCTCAAGATGGATCACTGCTGATTTCAGCTTAAGTATGAAATTCTTCACAATTGATCAAAATCATAAATTTCAAAAAGCATCTAGAAACTCATCTACAAATTGAACCAATCAAAATGTGACACAGCCGGAGGATTCAAAACCAATGTTTGATCCGACCTATAAAAGTAAAGTTTAAAAAGTCCGTGACATAAACTCCTAACTGAGATGTCATGTTTGATGCACTTTGCACCAAAACTTGTTAAGGTGGTCTCTTTAGCGACACCTATTCTCACCATCAAAGGTGAGTTTGAAAAACGAGAGACTGTCTCGTTGGAAACATCAGGTAATGGTGAAGTTGAAAGCGTTTTCCAACACAGTGATTTGGGGAGAAATGGGGAATTAAATACATTTAAAATAAAGGCTCCTACAGGCCATCTTGTCACGAATTCTCCTTCTAAATACTATGATGTAATAAATTGACCGTCATTAACCGGGAGAGTGGAACCGTCCGGTTGTCTAAATAACCTGCCGCTTGGAATGGACTCACCCCTGATGAGTTTAACAAATTATCACGGTTGTCTTCTATGAAACCAAAGAGAGAATTGATCCGAGTTAAGTAATCTAAAGGAAACTAGAAACCACAAAAACAAAGAAAAAGAACTAAAGCTAATAAAACAAACTAAACTAATAAACAAAATCCAAAATAAATACACTAATCTAACTATAAACTACTAACTATTATATATACAAGATAATAATTATCAACTATCTAATTATTAATTTAATTACGGTTTATTCACAAATATACATTACATACAATCTACGATTTGAATAAACTCGAAATCGATGTGCTGTGTCATTCCCAAAAACAACAAGGATAACTCTTATTATTTTTAAGGATTTTATGAATAAGAAAGTAAACTAACTGGAATTAAACGATCTAATATATTAATTGACTTAAAACTAACTAATATACTAAGAAATCAAATGACAAACAAAACCTAGAAACGCTCCAAGTCTACTCCCCGTATGATAACTTCTTAAGCTGATTGGAGGAAGAAATTCATACCATTTATCCGTATGTCAGAACCATCACCATGTTGCCTCTTGAAGCATAAGTTACATGAAAATAAGACATAAAAAGGAATCATAACAATCTTTCCTCGATTATGAATTTCTGCAATAGGGGAAACCTATTATGCAGCAACTCTATATGGCACAATCCAATTTATGAAGAAGACAAAGCTATCATTCACAAACTAAACTAAAAAATTGTTATGTCTTTTAATCTCTTTGAAGCAAATAAGATATGTATAACAGAATTAAAATTATTTCATTTGCATTTGATTTAGATAGCAAAGTAATACTAAACCATAAAAAATGATATAAAACTTGAAACACAATGTTGATATATTGAAAGCAAAAGCTATGACAAAACAACAATTCTCAAGCCTCCATTGAACTTAACTACATATCCTTGTTCTCCTTCCACAACCTAAGATGTCTCTTTATTATATAAACCTATGGTTTTGTATAGGTTTCTCACAAGCAAAACTTCCTGGTGAATAATATCAAATTGTTTTACAAAATCTTGGAAGATATTCCCAAAATATGATTCAAACTTAACAAACTAAGACAAAAAAAAATCTAAAATATCTCCTAACCTGTTGCAGCAGGCCCATTTGATCAATCAAATTGCATGTACCGAAAAGAGGCAAAATAAAACAAGTTTAAAAGATATTTTGTCAATAAAATGGTAAAAATCTGATCCTGTAGACTAGCTATAGAATCAACATTCTCAGAAATGGGTCTAATTTGAGAACAAGCCCTGCTTTTAAATCAATTAAAACTAATGTAAATAAATTAAACAAATATTCTGTATTACTAATTAAAACAAGTAAAAATCATTTAACCACAACAAACCATAAACTCGCTATGCTAATTTAAGAGAAACTAAATCTTAATTGAATCTATTTCAATCAAAACAAATATCAAATAAATCTTTGGCAACTCATAAACAAAATCCATCTAGAATTGAGCGTAGGGAATTAAATGTTCTTCCATGATTGGTAAAAAATGGTTATCAAAAATGTTCCTTGATATTGAATGGCCCTTGAGATAAGCTTCTTGACATTTTCCAAATTCCATGATTTCATTGCATTTCATGTTTATCGCTGAAATTGATTCCCGTGCACATTCAACATTATGCTTTTCAGTGACTGTTGTAAGGTTGACAAATTTTCTTAACCGTGTCTCTTTGCTTCTATGTGCTTATCTTTGATACAAACAATTGGCACTGGCTCCTTTAACTATGCAAGATAACTTATTTTCTCCTTACCTTTATCATGTTTAGGAGGAAACCTTGTGCCCATATGTTGGTACTTTTCCTTCTGGATCTCAGCGGAGCTTGTAGGAATGGTTTCCTCATGCATTAGCTTTAAGAAAAATTATATCCATATCCATCTCACATTACATTTCTATCCCCTATTCGGTAATCACGCTGGATTCAATATCTGACCCATTTGGTGGGCTGTCAAGATCTGTATTACTGCCGTGATCCAAACTAAAAAGATGTCAACTTAAATAAATCAACACTACTCACAGTATCCACTAAGATTATAATCAAGACCACTGTACTGCATGATGCCAGATCCACCATTGTCATCTTCTTTCATCGCTGCAAAGTAGGCAGTCTATGTATAATCATTTACATTGATTTTAGAGACAGATCCATTACCAAGGGTTCCTAAACAATGTTGTGTCATTTCATTTCATTTCACCTTTGTGACTTGAATCAAATTCCAATGATGATCCAATTGGTAGCTTAGCAGATTCTTCTAGAATATCCTTTGTAGGTTCTTTATTCCTCGGGAAATGAGTAATCCCCTGTTTGAATCTCATGAGAGTTACCCGAGGTCCTCTCTCGTCCATATGTAAGAGTTTTTCTTTAGCCAATGTTTTGTATTGATTTGCCTCTAGACTATAACAACTTGTATCCCGGAAAGAGATTAAACCTCCCTTTCTTTGCCGCTATATAATCAGGATCTGTATACTTACTAGTCAAAGCCTCACCAGCCAATGGAGAATATGCCAATAGACCAACATTAGAATTTTGAGGCATGTACACCTCCATGAGATCGACTTCAAAATGACATCGTACTAGCAATGTGTTCCATACAGTGAGCCTGTAATGTCCTCAGCTTCACAGAAATCTGAAGCAGAGCTTGACCACGATCTGTGCTACTAGCTTCCAGAACTGTTACTGTTTTCATCTATTCACTGATTCCATTCATTAGTGGAAAATCTCGTGCATGTTCATCATTTGTAAGTTGAGTAATACCTCTATCGTCACTTTCAAGAGCATGGAAAATAATCCGCTTTTCCATTTGAGCATGTTCCTGCATCAAATCCACAAGCCGTGGCATTAGCTTTTGACAACTTTTATTTGCATGGAAATATTTCCCTAAGGTGGATCTATAACCTTAAACTTTCTTTCTTAGACACGGCTTAATTCATCTGCAAAGTGAACGACCTTCTCCATGTGGCGCAGAATGCTCTAAGATGTTGCATAACTGTCAATGTCACGAGTGAATGGGGTGCCCTTTCAACTAAGGTTTTGGAAATAGAACTAACTAGCAAGTCCATATCGATTTGAATAGGGCGATAAAAGGGAAAGGCCAGCATTTGTCTACGATAATTCTGTAGGTGAGAGTGCACTGGAATGATTTCAATTCCTTTGAAATGTTGCAATGGGAATGCCAGATAAAGAAATGGGATAAGATACACATCTTCCAGACTAAAACATTACCAAAGAAATAATGTCCCTTGTTACTGTATTCCATAATTCCCCCATTCAATCTTGCAAATGACGTTCAAGCTTCAGCTGTAGTTCCTGCCGTGCTAGTGGATTAGTGTCATAAAGAAGTTCTAGTACCAATGGTGAGAAAATATCCCGAATATAAACCACCCAATCTAAAGTTATATCCGCCATGGGTCCATCAGGAACTAGATGTGGATTCGGAAACTTCGTTTTAATGTACTGCAAATTGACATCAGAAGACCCAAAAAATTGTGTCCAACCCATACTCAAGGATGGGCAACTTCACATCTAGTCTTATGGAAGCAAGCAATTCCAACTTCTTTTCCTCCTCGGGCAGATCATTATCAGGAGTTAGCCACACAATCATGCACATCAACACATTTACATTACAGAGCAATCCAAATACGGGATGTAAACGGACATAATTCAGATCGAAACAATCCTAACCATAGTTTTAGCGTTTACAGCTTGGGACAAAACAGCTGCAATATCATCATCCTTGGGAATCTCTTTGTAAACAGGAACTCCATCCGAGATCGTACTTTTGGGATCTCAAGACGATGGCGAATCTGAGGAAACCATCATATTGGCGAGTATGAGCGTGGCAAGTGAGAAATAGCTTAATTCTTGGTAAGGAGACTAGTTGCTTACAACAGACATCCCTATAACACTAACAATTATATCAATTGGCTATCCTAATGAATAATGGTAAGCAACCAATGTTATACCAAAGTTTTTAATCTACCAATCAGTCAAATTGAAATGAATACCAGACTCAACTATGTGCCAATGTAACCATCGATATCCATAGCTTAACCAACATACCAATAGTTACAAAATAGCCATAGGCATTATACACGATATGTATGAATATCCATATATCTTATGAAACCAAAGGTTGAGTAGGCCAAATAAGAAGCCAATCCAAATATTAATGCATTGCAAATTCAATGAAATCCAATCACACAATCGATATAAGAATGTCCAATGAGTACACCAATGCATGCGAGTGTTATACCATAATGTTCAAATATCCGACATGAAGTTCAAAACCCAAAATCATGTATTCGACAATGCATTAATCAAACGTTTAACCATAAAATTGTTATGCCAAGAGCTATGATAAGGATCAACAAAAGTATCACAAAAGATAAATCATGACCCCATGCAATTCAATGAATCAATGTTTAGGCAAGTCATAAAATGCGAATCCAAAGGCTAAATGTCTTCAATAAAACTGAGTTATATAATCCATCGAAGTATGAGAACCGATCAAAGGATATTTCCGATCATGTAAAGATCAATAAAAAGATAGGCGCAATATGCATAATGACACAAAAGGTATTGGCAGTTCATATAATGATCGAAATGTGACCTCGAAAGGAGAAATTTTCACACTTACAATCGTGAAGACTTAGCGAAGATAGGCGTGCAGAAAGGCGCAAAGAATAAAATCGTCGTTCATTTGAAAATTGCAACGAAAAATCAATGTTTGTGAAACATTGGTGTAGGCATCTTATGAGACAATGAAAAATGTGAATTGGCTGCCAACACTAAGGTCTCGGGGTCATGAGAGCCTGAAGCTCCGAGAGTTTGAACTTCATGATTCAAGCTCATAAGGGATAGCGAGATTCAAATATAGAAAGAAAATACCCTCTCTCTTGGTAAACGAACAGTCAGAATCCTTTTGAGAATACCCCAACCCTATCAACACCGACGGATCTAGAGAAGGAGCATAGACGTTAACACCTCGCCCTTTCATCCTTCGCAAATAGCGATGGGATCTCGAACCATAGATCCCAGGGACCCATCGGAGCTTTATAATCCATCGATCTTAACCTTTACTTAGGTGGGACAGTGAACTCGACTACATCCCAAAAGTCCCGAAGACATCGGGACCGTCCATGTTGGAGGACAAGTGGCAGAGATCTCACTATTTCACGTATCGGGGATTCGTGATTTTGGAGGTGGAAGACCAGGCTCTTGGAGTCACGAAGTCTTGAGTCGCAAGATCGCGATGTGATCTGGGTCATTGATCAAAGAGGAAGGACAGTCATGGGATCTGATGTCTCGATACATCGCGTATAGAGGATTCATGAGTTTGGAGGTGGAAGACCAGGCTCTTGGAGTCACAAAGTCCCGAGTTGCGAGATCGCGATGTGATTTGGGTCATTGATCAAAGAGGAAGGATAGTCGTGGGATCTGATGTCTTGATACATCGCGTATCGGGGATTCATGATTTTGGAGGTGGAAGACCAGGCTCTTGAAGTCACGAAGTCCTGAGTCGCGAGATCGCGATGTGATATGGGCCATTGATCAAAGAGGAAGGACAACCGTGGGATATAACGTCTCGATACATCATGTATCGAGGGTTCGTGAGTTTGGAGGTGGAAGACCAAACCCTTGGAGTCGCAAAGTCCTGAATAGCGATAAGCAGGAGAAACCATTGAGTCAGGACCTCCTCGCCATATCGCATATCGGGGTCTCGTAGGTTGAGGGGAATCAGTTTCAACTGTAGAAGTCCCGAGCTTGCAAGTTGCGAGAGCTTGTGCAACACATGGCATGTCCACTTGGTGGGACCCATGTGGTTGACAGGTGGTGCAATGATAGGATGCCCAGAGAAAGGGAGAAGTGGTGATAGGTGGTGGACACGTGTCGTTTGAAACAGGAGTCAACATTCTGTTGACTTCTCATACTTCAGGTTCTCGTAAGAAAGGAGCACAAAGTCCCAACAACTCAAGTTGCGAAGTTGCGAGTTCCAAGAAGCCTGGAAGGAGTCAAACCTTCTCTGACTTTCACGTCTCATGGTTTTGTAAAAGAAGGGCCCATAGGTTCAACCTTTCAACTCACGAACTTGCAAGTTGTGAGCAAGGCTACTAGTTAGCCCTAGCTGGTGGTCACGCGTGGAGAGCGCTAATAAGGAGGGGCCATACCATATCGGAATCTCGGGTATCAGCGATTGGTGAAGAAAATTCAAGGGTCTTCGACTCACAACTCACGAAGTCACGAGTTGTGAAAGGCTCTTGCATTTAGGTGTGTATGTGGTCTTATCGAGATAGGGACTAAAGAAAGGGAGATAGTGTTTTGTCGTTAAGCGGCGGGTAGATCTGGACGGCTAGAATCTACACACCTAGATCTACGGCCAGGGCTAATAAGACCTAGTGTCTCGCCCTGGGGCGCACCAGTAATTTTTGTAAAGAAGAAGGATGGATCCTTGCGACTGTGTATAGACTACAGGGACTTGAATCGTGCTACAGTGAAGAACAGGTACCCGATGCCGCAAATTGATGATCTCTTTGATCAGATGAAAGGAGCAGCAGTATTCTCAAAGATCGATTTGCGATCAGGGTATCATCAACTAAGGATTAAGGAAGGTGATATCCCAAAAACGGCCTTTCGAACTCGGTTTGGACATTACGAGTTTGTTGTAGTACCTTTCGGATTGACCAATGCGCCAGCAGTATTCATGAGCCTCATGAACGGCGTATTCTGGAAGTACTTAGACCGTTTTGTACAAGTCTTTTTAGATGACATCCTCATCTATTCCAAGAATGAAAGAGAACATGAGGAACACTTGCGAATAGTGTTGTCCTGCCTAAGAGAGAACAAACTGTACGGGAAGCTGTCGAAGTGTTCCTTCTTCCAGAAAGAGATCCACTATTTAGGTCACATCATTTCCGGCGAAGGAATCTCGGTGGACCCAGAAAAGGTAAAGGCCATTATGGAGTGGCCAGTGCCGAAAAA
>SNQJ01S0036633.1:44961-56327 GCA_010110895.2 Picea sitchensis
AGTGAATAAATCTGACCAGACTGTCTAATCCTGGTCAGATAGCCCTTAGGTAGAGTAATTTCTTAACCCAACAGTTTAATCTGGGTTAATTGTCCTAGGAAGATAGGTTAGCATGTAGGTCAGTTGCTTTATTGTTCAAGTCCTTTAAAACTAGTTTGAAATCAAGATTACACCATGTTCCAAATGCTTAGAAAATAAGTCGTTCGAAGTCCCATGGTGGTGTTCCTTTGTAAAATTGAAGAAAAACCCATAAATTGGCCTTTATCCTAAGTCTTCCCCAAGTGCATACCTCATTCGCTCCTGATCTATGTTTCTTGCACTTATCAACGGTCTCGATCACGACGCTAAGATCTACGGCTCACAACGCATTCCAGACCCCCCCGATCATTCTGATTTTAACCGGGGGGGGGGCGTCCGAAATTGGTAATAACATGGACGCACATCTAGACGGCCCAGAATAGAGAGCTTAAATCAATGGTCTAAAATGGATTCCAGACCCCCCCGTTCGTTCTGCCTTTCACTAAGGGGGGGGGTCCGGAATGAGTATTAAGGAGCATGCTAAGATCTGCGGCAAGGAAACAAGCGTGCAGATCAATGGATCACAATGGATTTCGGACCCCCCTGGTGTCCTTCCTTTAACCGAAGGGGGGGGTCCAGAATGGATATTTCCCTTCGGTGGGCCCCTGGTCATACGTGGCGTCAACCTAGTGGTCCTCAAGTCCCATCCCTCACATGCTATCTGACAGTCCCGTCACTCATGGACGTCATCCTCCACTGAGTCCACTTGTCCTACTTGTTCCCGGGGTCGTGTCCCATCCCATAATTGCTGTCAGTCCTTGCTGTCATTCCTTTACCCTTTCCACTCGTGACCAGCCCCTTATGGCGACTTTCACTTCCCATCACCTCCAATCCCTATCAGCCACGTCAACCATCCGTATGTTTTGACCACCGTCACCTGCCATATCACCCCCAAGTGGCCCGTTGTTCATTAATAACTGGATAACCTACCCGTTGCCATGTTTACCATTTTCCCGCGTCCAACCGACCCCAGTTTTAAATAAAACTACCGTTTTCCCTCTTCATTCACTATTCATCCATCGTACCAGAAAATTTTACTCTTACGCCTCCATTGCTTTTCCGCCACCTTCATCCACAGTCAGTCTACCCCACTAACATCGTGTTTATTGCAGGTACTGTTTCTGAAATGGTGTCAAAGCCAAGACAAGCGGAAGAAGAAGAGAATCATTTTCCTCCTCCTCATGTCGACCTGGACAAAATTGCATTGGTTGATAAAGATCGATTAATCGCAGATACCATTTGCGACTTCAATTTTTCTGATCTTCAGTCATGGCTCCGAGAGGTGCTCCTGGACAAGAGAGATGAAATTGGACTCTGGGAGTCCAATTTGCCCCTATATCTCTTTCCCCAGATTCATCATTTCCCCGAATTCGCCCTCAAATGCCAAGCCCATTACATCCCCGACCAGAAGGCCATCGTCTCTTCATATTGAGATGTCCTCTTCTTCATCACTCCCGAAGACATTGACCAGATGATGCAAATTCCCCGTGCTGAATTTGCGTCCCCTTTCAATTTAGAAATCCTCACTGAGTTATATCAGAAAATGACTTTTTCTCAGAGAGCTCAGATATTCGAGCTTTTCCTCCCCACTTCTGCTCAAATCCCTTCCACCAATCCCCCTTACCCTTCTTCCATGTTCTCCACCAAAGGAAACCAAATCATTTCTTCCCTTTGTGCCCTGCTTGGTCACTATTTTGACCAATGGGTAGATGAGCCCATCCTGGGTTTTCTGTCCATTTTCTCAAACGATGAAAAGCCAACAATGCAGTTCGACTACAACACTTTCTTGGCTGATAATAGTCACGAACAGTTCGTGAATTTTTCCACAGAGGGCATGTTCAAATATTATTCCATACTGGCGTACATGTTCATTTACTTTCAAGCCAACAAATTCAGTTTCTCTATGCAGAAGATGGATGCAGACGGAAGGCCCCAGCCAGTCATAGCATGGACTTCTCCTCTGAAGCATAACTCTGCTGAATACGACTTCAAAGCTTTCATTGACTAGTTTTACCACCCAGTGGTAAGCATGTTGAGTGGCAGGCCTGAGCCACGAATAAACGATGAAGTCCAGAGAATTATGCATCTCTCGGACAATGCAAAGACAAGAGACTGGTACTTGTTCTAGAACCACACCGAAATCAGAGTTTTCGAGTGCGAATTGGCACCCTACAAGCTGCCAAAATATGTACCAGTAAGAATTTTTGCGTTAGAATATATTAGGCAGATAATGAATTCAGATGACATTCATTTTGTTTCCCTGAAGAAGAAGCAACAATTGAGAATCAAGGGCCAGATTGGTTCTTTCATCTGCAATAGTCGAGGCGCAGAGGAAGAAGCAGATAGAATGTTGAAGGAGATGAAATTGTTTACAAGTTTCACCTGGCACTATGATCCATGCGGGATCATTTTGGAAATGAGGGTGAAAAATAAGAATATCCCGTATGCTCATGAGTCCAAGCCAGAGATCGAGAAATTTGCAAATCAGACAGTATGGGTGCCTGACACTTTGATAGACGTGGAACAACTAGTTGAAGTGGAACAACAGGTTCCCTCGACGAGTGTGCCACCCACTACCACGCCTCAGGTTCCTAATGAAAAAAGGCCTTGACAGGATTCGTCTCCACCTGTAACAGAGGTGTCATCAGAGGAGTTCCAGATACATACCAAGAGGCCAAAGACAATTTCAACGCCTAGCGCGACAGTAGAACAAGAAGTTCCGACTACCACAGTAACTACCACAGGGGTCAAGCCAGTCACTCTACCTTTCGGTTCGAGCCAGTATAAGGCAATCACAACAATGATACCGAAGAAATCCACAGATTCTCCCCTGGATACTCAACCAAGAAAAACTGGTCCCAAGTTGGGCATTTTCGAAAAGTATGAATTGATCAAGAAGAAGAACCAGACACTCACTAGCAGTACTTACGCCCAGTTTCGGAAGTAGTCGTCCACAGCTCAGCATAGGCTTCTTTCGGCATTTGACACAGAAAAGGGAAGGATGCACATGGCTTACCTCCAAGCACAGGTACCAGATCCCAAGGTGATATCAGACTACAAAAGGGCCACCTTCGAGTTCCAGGCGAAGGACGTGCATCCAGGAGATCAGATGGATCTGCAGAAACAAACTGGGGATATGGTTTTTCACACATTGGCACACGCTTCAGCTTCTGCAACAAAATTTCAGGTATCATTGAACAACGCTCAGACACAGCTCAAGCTGGAGAAAATATCATCTTTTGCAAAAGACAACAGAATCAAGATGTTGGAGGAGCTGGTCCTCAAGATCGGTTATGACCCGGCGAACGTCAAGGCGGCATAAGAGATGATAAAAAATAAAAATGTCTACATCGCATCCTTAAGAAAACAGCTAAAGCTCCCGCCCACAGAGGACTCACAGGCAAAGGAGATAGCAGAGAAGGAAGGTGAGAATGATGAGATGCTAAAGTTACTCATGGAGCAGAATGCTCAGCTCAAAGAGATGGAGGCTGAGATGGAGAGACTACTAAAGGAGAAAGAGCAGATGAAGCCAATGGAAAGCATTCCATTGAGCGCTATCCCAATGGCAGAATTGAGCACAGCAACAGTGACAGCGATACCATATGCAACACTAGTGTCACTACCAGAAGGAACAACAGACCTTGCCAAGTCTATGGAGAAGATGAACCTGCAAGACACAAAAATCAGCAGGCTTAAGAAAGAAGTGGAGAACCTCCAAGAGCTCAAGACTTCCTTCCAGACAAGCCTATCCAAAGAAAAGCAGGTAAATGAGAATATCAGGAAGGAGTTACAGCAGCTCCAAAAGAAAACAATGGCAAGGAAGACTTTGGCTGAGGTCAAAGAGATTGTATGGACAGATATCACCAAGTCCATAAATGAAATCTGGCCAATGATTCAAATCATGTTTGAAAAAAATGAGTTGCTCCAGAGGAGCAAACAGGCTATTGAGAAAATCAGAGTGGAGTTGGGAGACATGCCAACACAAGCAAATGAGATCATCAGGTTCCTGAATTCCAAGACCAGAGAGGAACTGGAAGAACTAAAGATCGAGGATAGAACAGAGACTATACTTGAAGTAAAAAAGGTTTTAACCAAGAGAAGTCTAATGCTTCAGCTCGAGGAAAAGGTTCAAGTCATGGATCAAGGAGTACATAAGTTCTTCAATAAGATAAATGTTCTCCAAAAGAAAGGCCTACCTTGTATGAAGGTCATTAATGACAGACTTATGACACTCCCTGATTACAAGAAGAGATTGGCTGAAGTGTCTAAGGACAGTTCCAAGTTTGCAGGGATACAAGGGAGCATCATAGGCAAATCATTCATGGATGCCCTGCAGTTGGATATTAGTATCCAACACGAGATTCAATACATATTCCTCATTAAGCCTACATTTGCTAAGTATACAGACATGGATGAAGTGTATCAGAGATTACTTAAAGTCACAGTGCCAAGTCATCTCAGATGGGAAGAACTTTGTGATCTGTTAGATTAGCAGATGAGCTGTCACAATCCAGTCACCTGTCTAGTCAGAAGAGGTTGCGAAGGTACCTCGCCAACGGCCTACCCCAGAAATTCCGCATGCAGTTGTATCGAGTCATCAAGCAGTTTTGATTAGTTAAATTAGTTAGACTAAAAATAGAATGAGCACGTCCTGATCAGTTATGCCATGAACGTTTGTAATTTGAATTATAAATACTTCAACTTTCGAAGTATTGAGTGTTGTTGATTCGCACACCCTATTGCTATCAAACTGTACTATTTTTGAAGAGCTCTGCCATTAATAAAGAAGAGGCACTTTTACAGGATTCTTGCGTATGTTCAATGGTGATGTTAATTTTCTAAGATGAATGTTTTTTTTTCTCAGTAACCATTTTGTTTTCTGGAACTAATCTTTATGAATAGCGTAATGTTGCAGGATTTATCTTTGATACCCTGTGTCCGATTCTAAAGATTTTAAT
Organism: Picea sitchensis; assembly: GCA_010110895.2. Classification (NCBI taxonomy): domain Eukaryota; kingdom Viridiplantae; phylum Streptophyta; class Pinopsida; order Pinales; family Pinaceae; genus Picea; species Picea sitchensis. The sequence goes on from SNQJ01S0036633.1 coordinate 49,998, forward strand.
GTTTATCTTCTAATATCTTCAATTAAGAAATTCTTAACTGCTTGTTAGTTGAAGTTATTTTTCTTATCTTTTCTTCTGTCCATCATTTTAATTATTAAAGATCCAGTGAGTATATTATCTCGCCCCGTGAAGGACTTCTTTGGCGTTTCTGGTTGTATCTCATATCTAATTAAACACGGACCCCATAGCCCAATGGATGTGTAGACTGTCTCAACCGATTTAAAAAATTCTTTGACAACAAAACCAACAGTTTCTTTACCTAGCCTAATACTTGAAATTAAAAACAAAGCTAAATCATATAGAGAGATCCCTCTCTGAAGCTGGAAGGGCTAGATCCCAGTTTTAAAAGCGGTTGGATAAGGTTACCTTTGTAGATTTCTTCTCTTTCAGCCTCTAGGAAATTTACCAAGTGCTAACTTAATTGGCGACTCCACTGGGGCAGAATTAAAACTGACAATCTCACGTTTTCTTTCCCCTAAAAAGAACATTTGATTTCGAGAAGAAAGTAATGTTTAGAGGTTGATTAACTCTGTATATATTATTTTCAGACTCATAAAGTTTAAAAAAAAAAATAATATAAATATATATAAAAACCAAAGAGAGTTCTGGCTCCTAAGAAAGTTCACACTAGATCTCATCCAGACCCAGAACCCTCTACATCGATAGATAATCCCGAACAGTTGCTTAGGCGAAAGACCTCAACTACCAGCTCAGTGAGTTATACTCCCCTTCATAAGTCTCCTTCCTTTTCTGGAGAACCAGATATCTTTCAAAACCTCGATCTTGATCCCTTTCCGCAACAAAACCTGGTTAGAACATAGTCTGAAACTTTTGTGTCTGGGCTCGTCTTTGACCCAACTGTGTTGCAACCCCGAACCCCCGAAGTCTTGTCTCCTACGACTAAACTACAAATCACTATCTCAGCACCGCCTAGTCCTTCCTCGTCCTCATCTTCAGTCACTACCTCTCCAACCACCCAGGTCGTCGTCCCACCTCCTCCGCCCATCATAGCAGCTCGATATGCCCCTTTGGTGTTGGCTGCACCGTTACATGCCATGCCCCAAGACTACCAAACAAGACTTCCACAGTTTGATGAAACCGGAACTTTAAACGCACAACAACATGTGGATAAAATGAACGACTACTTTGACTTGCAATAAGTTGACGAAGTTGACGTTCAAATGAGACTTTTCACCCAGAGTCTGACAGGAGACGTCAAGAAATGGTTCAAAGCTTTACCCGCCGCATCAGTCTCTGACCTTGTCGCGTTCCAAAGAATTTTTCTTGACAGAGGGGAGGTAAATAAAAACCCTCTCCATATATTGTCAGAATACGAGAATATAAAAAGAAATCAAGGTGAGATGGTACAAGATTATTGCACCCATTTTAACAACTTGTATAATGCAATCCCAACTGAAATCAAACCTCCCCGGGGTTTGGCATTGATTAAATTCCCTGATGGATTTGATGCTGACATGTCTTACCAATTAAGAGAAAGAAATGTTGCCACCCTTGAAGACATGCAGAGAAGTGTTATTAGTGTGGAGGCTAATCTGTTAGCGAAAAGGGCACGTCAAAGGTCAGAAAGGAGAGTCACGATCAAAGAAGAACCTTCCACGTCGACCATAGATTCCAGATTAGACTCTTTGACCATGGCAGTGGAACTAATGATGGAAAGGATCACTGTGTCAGACAAAAATCCTCCCAGAGACAACACACCTACTCCTCAGGTCCGAAACCCCAATTTCAGGAGAAACCCTCCTCAAATTAGACAGAGAGACCCTAGAGATCAAAGAGAGCAGAGGGGCCCAGATCAGTAGATCAGACCTCCCCTGCAAGAAAACTATGCTGACGAAGGCAGGGAAGTAATTGAGGAATTGGAGGACACTCATATCAACCTCATGGGCATCCACGACAACGAGGCCATTTTCCTTACTCAAGAAGAGCAGGAACTCTTTCTGCTAAATCAAACAAAGGTAAGTGAGGAGGCCGAAGATGCAGAACAAAAGGCCTTTGAAAACGCTATTTTTGAGGTGCACCGTCAATACAACCTGCAAAGTAAGAAGACAGAAGGAAATTCCTCGAAAAAGACGACCGAAACGCAGAAGGTAGCTGAGACTGAGAAAACCCTTGAGCTAACTACTGCTGAGAAAACTCCTGAGAAGACCACTGCTAAAAAGTCTTCTGAGAAGGGTAAAGCCGACGCTCTGGTGAAGAAAAACATCACCATACTGAAAAGACCAGCACAGCCCGAATTTTCACCTATTAATCCACCCAGTACTTCTGAGCAAAAGAATATGGGAAACCAACCAGAATCAATGAGTCAGGCCCGAGCTCCCGCACCTTTTAGCCTGGAGGGAGAATTGGCCAAAATAAAAATTCCTATCCCACTTACAGAGTTGATGAACAGAGGCGGTTATCGTTCACAGGTAATAAAATCACTGGCCATTGAACCTGACATAGGCACTAAGGCCTTGACTATTGGATCAGTGACTCATTCAGACACTGTGAACCTTACTGACGATCACCCTGAACTCCTTTTCGGACCGGAAGTGGATGGTCGAGACGATACTGGTGATATAGCTCCCTTTTACATCAGTTTGAACATACACGATTTGATATTGCATAACGCTATGATGGATTCAGGTGCCTCACATAATCTGATGCTTAAAGAAGTAATGGAAAAACTGGGATTGGAGGTCACTAGGCTTTACAAAGATCTACACTCGTTTGACTCCAGCAAAGTCAAATGTATTGGTTTGATTAAAGATTTGTGCATCACCCTGGTTCAGATCCCTTCGAAAATCATGGTAATGGACATGGTGGTTGCAGACATCCCGCCAAAGTATGGTATGTTTCTATCCCGGTCCTGGGGAGCTAAGTTGAAAGGAACCCTGCAGCTTGATATGTCTTACGCCACTATCCCAGTGTTTGGACAACAGAGGAGGTTATACAGAGAAACACTGATGAAGTATATGGTCAGTAGTCAAGAGAAACCTCATAATTACCCCCTTTAATTTGCTCATTCAGATTTAGATTCATTCATCTTGTACAATTATGGTGATACGGAAGAGCAAGATACTCAACTGATAGAAGATGTATCTAGTCAAGATGAAGGTCCAGAAAGCGGTGAGGCAACAAATATGAAAAATGTAATCACTGAAGATTTCCCCGCTGATTTCTGGAGTATGGATTTTGATGGAGCCGTGAGTAAAGAAGGAGCAAGAGCTGGAATCTGGTTGCATAATCATCAGAAAAGGTATTCAGAAAATCATTCCTACAAATTAAATTTCCAGTGCACTAACAACGTTGCTGAGTATGAAGCTTTAATGCTCGGTCTGAAGCTGTTGAAAAAAGTTGGTGCTAAGTAGATAATGGTAAGGGGTGACTCTGAATTAATAATTAAACAAATTAAAGGGGAATATGCTACTAAACACCCACGCCTTAGAGCCTACAAGAATGTTGTTCTTGATGCTTTGAAGTGTTTTAATGAGGTTGACTTGCAGGTAATGTCGAGAGGACAGAATATTCTGGCTGATGGATTGGCTACGTCAACAGCCTCTTGCAAAATCCCTTTCCACCAAACTCACCCATACACTTTCGAAGTGAAATGCAGACTGACGGTTCCCGATAATATCAGGTATTGGCAGGTGTTTGGAAATGATAATCAGATAGAGGACTTTCTGCAATGCAAGAAAGATTTTGAATGTACAAACATAGATTTAGAAAATGAAGACGAGAATGTAAATAGTTCTGAGTTTGAAATAGATAGTTTGAATACTGTAGATACAGTAGAGACAGTAGATTCAGGAGAGTTAGGGGATGACAAAATGGATACTGATGTTTTACAATTGAAAAGCAATGTTTTACCTAGAGGGCTCATTCCTTTAGAAGATCTGTTTGACAGTAACGATGTAGCTAAGAAACCAAAAATAGAAGCCCATGGACAAGAGGTAGAGGACTGCAATATAGGGACTGAAGAGAAGCCTAGGATGGTCAAACTGTCCAAATCATTACCCCCAGAACAAAATCTTAAATACATTGAGCTATTCAAAGAATATTCAGACATTTTTGCCTGGGGCTATGAAGATTTGAAAGCCTATGATACCAGCATCATACAACATAGGATTCCCATAAAGGAATACCAGAAACCATTTAGGCAGAAACTTAGGAGGATAAATCCCAAGTTTCTTCCCCTGATAGAAAAAGAGATTAAGAAAATGTACGATGCCAATATCATAGTCCCACTACATTTCTCTAAGTGGGTTTCTAATTTAGTCCCTACACGTAAGAAAACCGGGGAAATTAGACTCTGCATAGATTTCCAAAATCTGAACAAAACGTCCCTGAAGGATAATTACCCCTTGCCTAAAATGGATCACCTCCTACAAAGGGTGGTCGGGTCCAGTTGAATTTCTCTGTTAGATGGTTTCTCGGGCTACAACCAGGTCCTAGTTCACCCAGACGACCAAGAAAACACTGCTTTCACCACACCATGGGGCACTTTCATGTATGTGAAGATGCCTTTTGGTTTGATGAACGCAAGAGCCACCTTCCAGAGGGAAATGGATATCGCCTTCGTAGAAGAATCAGGTAAGTTTATTGTCGTTTACCTAGATGACGTGACTGTGTTTTCCCAATCTGATGATGAACACCTACGGCACCTTAGACGAGTTTTCGAAAAGTGTAGAAGGTTCGAGATTTCTTTAAATCCCAAGAAGTGTCTTTTTGGGTTAGAAGAAGGCAAACTGCTGGGACATATCATCTCTAAAGAGGGAATCAGAATTGACCCCAACAGAATCGAGGCCATACTAAAGTTAGAACACCCAAGAAACCTTAAAGAACTACAGTCTTTTATAGGGCAAATTAACTTTCTTCGAAGATTCATTCCTAATCTGGCCGAACTCCTCCGAAACATTACAAACATGCTAAAAAAGGACGTAAAAATAAAATGGGACTCTGAGTCCAGGCAATCCTTCGAACAAGTAAAACGAGCACTCACAGAAGCCCCATTTTTTATCAGTCCCGATTTCACTAAAGATTTCTATCTTTTTTCTTTCGCCTCTGAACATACTATAGAAGCTATATTACTGCAGAAGAACAACGAAGGGTATGAACAACCCATAGCTTTCTTTAGCAAAGCGTTAAGAGATGCTACCCTTAACTACAATATTATGGAGAAGCAGGCTTTTTCTTTGGTAAAAGCTATAAAGGACTTCAGGGTCTATATTCTCCATTCCCACACCATAGCTTATGTTCCGAACGCGGTAGTAAAGGATATCTTGACACAAGACAACCCTGATGGAAGAAGGGGAAAATGGATTGCAGTTATTCTAGAATATGACATAGAGATTAAGCCCACAAAACTAATCAAAGTCCAAGGCCTTGCTAAACTGATGGCTGAATCTAACTTCCAAGCTCTTGACATTAATTTTCTAGCTGTGGCAGATGAACAGGGCGAGATGGCGACTCCAAATGTTAGAGAGGTATTTCTCAACTCTCCGTGGTATGCAGACCTTATATTCGTTCTACAAAATTTACAAGCTCCCCCTGGTTTACCGAAGACTAAAGCTAGATTTTTAAAGTTGAAATCTTTGAAATTCTGTATTCTAGAAAGAAATTTGTATTGGAAAGACCCTGCAGGTATTCTTTTAAATTGTTTACTAAAGGATGAAGCTGATAAAGTGTTACAGGAGTTTCATGCAGGAGAATTTGGTGGCCATTTGAACTTGAAGGTTACAACCAACAAAATACTCAGAGCTGGATTTTACTAGCCCACCTTGTTTGCAGATGTACATTAGAAAGTAACAGCATGTCACCAGTGCCAACTGTTTGAAGGGAAAAGGAAACCCCTTCCTTTACCTCTTAAACCAATCTCAATTGAGGCTCCTTTCCAGCAATGGGGACTCAATTTCATTGGAGAAATACACCCTCCATCTTCAGGCCAACACAGGTGGATTCTTACTACCACTGATTATTTTACCAAATGGATCGAGGCTGTACCAAGCAAGCAAGCCACTGAATCTGTTATTATCAAATTTCTTGAAAATAATATTTTGTCTCCTTTTGGTTGTCCTAGAAATATCATTACTGACAATGCAACTGACTTTTGGTCAAATAAACTCATAGATTTCTGCAACCAGTACCACATTGGCTTGGGGCATTCCACGGCCTACTACCCTCAGGAGAATGGGTTGGTGGAGTCCTCAAACAAAACTTTGGTAAATATCATCAAGAAAACATTGCAGGAAAACAAAAAGTCATGGCATGATAAGTTGGTATTTGCTTTATGGGCAGATAGACTGACCACCAAAAGGTCAATTGGTATGT
>SNQJ01S0036633.1:57100-99377 GCA_010110895.2 Picea sitchensis
AAAAGAAAAGAGGGCATAAAAGAATTGAAAGAAAAGCCCCATGCAATAATAGTAACTTGGCCATACCTTTCAAGCATGGCCAAGTTCTTTTTAAATTTGATGTTCATAGGTTAGCGAATAAATCTGACCAGACTGTCTAATCCAGGTCAGATAGCCCCTAGGTTAGATTAGTGAATAAATCTAACCAGGCTGTCTAATCATAGTTAGATAGCCCTTAGGTAGAGTAATTTCTTAACCCAACAGTTTAATCTGGGTTAATTGTCCTAGCAAGATAGGTTAGCATGTAGGTCAGTTGCTTTATTGTTCAAGTCCATTAAAACCAGTTTGAAATCAAGATTACACCATGTTCCAAATGCTTAGAAAATAAGTCGTTCGAAGTCCCATGGTGGTGTTCCTTTGTAAAATTGAAGAAAAACCCATAAATTGGCCTTTATCCTAAGTCTTCCCCAAGTGCATACGTCATTCTCTCCTGATCTATGTTTCTTGCACTTATCAATGGTCTCGATCACGACGCTAAGATATACGACTCACAACGCATTCCAGACCCCCCCGATTATTCTGCTTTTAACCCAGGGTGGGGGGGGTGGGGGGGGTCTGGAATTGGTAATAACATGGGCACACATCTAGACGACCCAGAATAGAGCGCTTAAATCAACGGTCTAAAATGGATTCCGGACCCCCCGTCCATTCTGCCTTTAACCGAGGGGGAGGTCTAGAATGAGTATTAAGGAGCATGCTAAGATCTGTGGCCAGGAAACAAGTGCGCATATCAATGGATCACAATGGATTTCAGACCCCCCCTGGTGTCCTACCTTTAACCGAAGGGGAGGGGGTCCAGAATGGATATTTCTCTTCGGCGGGCCCCTGGTCATACCTGGCGTCAACCTAGTGGTCCTCAAGTCCCATCCCTCACATGCTATCTGACAGTCCCATCACTCATGGACGTCATCCTCCACTGAGTCCACTTTTCCTACTTGTTCCCGGGGTCATGTCCCATCCCATAACTGTTGTCAGTCATTACTGTCAGTCCTTTACCCTTTCCACTCATGACCAGCCCCTTATGGCGACTTTCACTTCCCATCACCTCCAATCCCTATCAGCCACGTCAACCATCCGTATGTTTTGACCATCGTCACCTGCCATATCACCCCGAAGTGGCCCGTTGTTCATTAATAACTGGATAACCTACCCGTTTCCATGTTTACCATTTTCCCGCGTCCAACCGACCCCAGTTTTAAATAAAACTACCGTTTTCCCTCTTCATTCACTATTCGTCCATCGCACCAGAAAATTTTACTCTTACGCCTCCATTGCTTTTCTGCCACCTTCATCCACAGTCAGTCTACCCCACTAACATCATGTTTATTGCAGGTACTGTTGCTGAAATGGTGTCAAAGCCAAGACAAGCGGAAGAAGAAGAGAATCCTTTTCTTCCTCCTCCTGTCGACCTGGACAAAATTCCCTTGGTTGATAAAGATCGATTAATCGCAGATACCATTTGCGACTTCGATTTTTTTGATGTTCAGTCATGGCTTCGGGAGGTGTTCTTGGACCAGAGTGACGAAATTGGACTCTGGGAGTCCAATTTGCCCCTATATCTCTTTCCCCAGATTCATCATTTCCCCGAATTCTCCCTCAAATGCCAAGCCCATTACATCCCCGACCAGAAGGCCATCGTCTCTTCATCTGGAGATGTCCTCTTCTTCATCACTCCCGAAGACATTGACCAGATGATGCAAATTCCCCGTGCTGAATCTGCGTCCCCTTTCAATTTAGAAATCCTCACTGAGTTATATCAGAAAATGACTTTTCCTCAGAGAGCTCAGATATTCGAGCTTTTCCTCCGCACTTTTGTTCAAATCCCTTCCACCAATCCCCCTTACCCTTCTTCCATGTTCTCCACCAAAGGAAACCAAATCATTTCTTCCCTTTGTGCCCTACTTGGTTACTATTCTGACCAATGGGTAGATGATCCCATCCTGGGTTTTCTGTCCATTTTCTCAAACGATGAAAATCCCACAACACAGTTCGACTACAACACTTTCTTGGCCGATAATATTCACGAACAATTCGTGAATTTTGCCACAGAGGGCATGTTCAGATATTCTTCCATACTGGCGTACATGTTCATTTACTTTCAAGCCGACAAATTCAGTTTCTCTATGCAGAATATGGATGTAGACAGAAGGCCCCAGCCAGTCATAACATGGACTTCTCTTCTGAAGCGTAACTCTGCTGAATACGACTTCAAAGCTTTCATTGACCAGTTTTACCACCCAGTGGTAAGAATGTTGAGTGGCAGGCCTGAGCCATGAATAAACGATGAAGTCCAGAGAATTCTTCATCTCTCGGACAACGCAAAGACAAGAGACTAGTACTTGTTCCAGAACCACACTGAAATCAGAGTTTTCAGGTGCGAATTGGCACCCTACAAGCTGCCAAAATATGTACTGGTAAGAATTTTTGCGTTAGAATATATTAGGCAGATAATGAATTCAGATGACATTCATTTTGTTTCCCTGAAGAAGAAGCAGCAATTGAGAATCAAGGGGCATATTGGTTCTTTCATCTGCAATAGTCGAGGCGCAGGGGAAGAAGCGGATAGAATGTTGAAGGAGATGAAATTCTTTACAAGTTTCACCTGGCACTATGATCCATGCGGGAGCATTTCGGAAATGAGGGTGAAAAATAAGAATGTCCCATATGCTCATGAGTCCAAGCCAGAGATCGAGAAATTTGCAAATCAGACAGTATGGGTGCCTGACACTTTGATAGACGTGGAAAAACTAGTTGAAGTGGAACAGCAGGTGCCCTCGACGAGTGTGCCACCCACTACCACGCCTCAGGTTCCTAATGAAAAAAGGCCTCGACAGGAGTCGTCTCCACCTGTAACAAAGGTGTCATCTGAGGAGTTCCAGATACATACCAAGAGGCCAAAGACAATTTCAATGCCTGGCGCGATAGTAGAACAAGAAGTTCTGACTACCACAGTAACTACCACAGGGGTCAAGCCAGTCACTCTACCTTTCAGTTCGAGCCAGCATAAGGAAATCACAACAGCGATACTGAAGAAATCCACAGATTCTCCCTTGGATACTCAGCCAAGTAAAACTGGTCCCAAGTTGGGCATTTTTTAAAAGTATGAATTGATCAAGAAGAAGAACCAGACACTCACTAGCAGTACTTACGCCTAGTTTCGGAAGCAGTCATCCACAGCTCAGCATAGGCTTCTTTTGGCATTTGACATAGAAAAGGGAAGGATGCACATGGCTTACCTCCAAGCACAGGTACCGAATCCCAAGGTGATATCAGACTACAAAAGGGCCACCTTTGAGTTCCAGGCGAAGGACGTGCATCCAGCAGATCAGATGGATCTGCACAAACAAACTGGGGAGATGGTTTTTCACACATTGGCACACGCTTCAGCTTCTGTAGCAAAATTTCAGGTATCATTGAGCAACGCTCAGACATAGCTCAAGATGGAGAAAATATCATCTTTTGCAAAAGACAACATAATCAAGATGTTGGAGGAGTTGGTCCTCAAGATCAGTTATGACCCGACGAACGTCAAGGCGGCAGAAGAGATGATAAAAAAGAAAAATGTCGACATCGCATCCTTAAGAAAATAGCTGAAGCTCCCGCCCACAGAGGACTCACAGGCAAAGTAGATAGCAGAGAAGGAAGGTGAGAAGGATGAGATGCTAAAGTTACTCATGGAGCAGAATGCTCAGCTCAAAGAGATGGAGGCTGAGATGGAGAGACTACTAAAGGATAAAGAGCAGATGAAGCCAATGGAAAGCATTCCATTGAGCGTTATCCCAATGGCAGGATTGACCACAACAACAGTGACAGCGATACCATCTGCAACACCAGTGTCACTACCAGAAGGAACAATAGACCTTGCCAAGTCTATGAAGAAGATGAACCTGCAAGAGACAGAAATCAACAGGCTTAAGAAAGAAGTGGAGAACCTCCAAGAGCTCAAGACTTCCTTCCAGACAAGCCTATCCAAAGAAAAGCAGGTAAATGAGAATATTAGGAAGGAGTTACAGCAACTCCAAAAGAAAACAATGGCAGGGAATACTTTGGCTGAGGTCAAAGAGATTGTATGGACAGATATCACCAATTCCATAAATGAAATCTGGCCAATGATTCAAATCATGTTTGAAAAAAATGAGTTGCTCCAGAGGAGCAAACATGCTATTGAGAAAATTAGAGTGGAGCTGGGAGACATGCCAGGACAAGCAAATGAGATCATCAGGTTCCTGAATTCCAAGACCAGAGAGGAACTGGAAGAACTAAAGATCGAGGACAGAATAGAGACTATACTTGAAGTAAAAAAGTTTTTAACCAAGAGAAGTCTAATGCTTCAGCTCGAGGAAAAGGTTCAAGTCATAGATCAAGGAGTACAAAATTTCTTCAATAAGATAGATGTTCTCCAAAAGAAAGGCCTACCTGGTCTGAAGGTCATTAATGACAGACTAATGACACTCCCTGATTACAAGAAGAGATTGGCTGAAGTGTCTAAGGATAGTTCCAAGTTTGCAGGGATACAAGGGAGCATCACAGGCAAAGCATTCATGGATGCCCTGCAGTTGGATATTAGTATCCAACACGAGATTCGATACATATTCCTCATTAAGCCTACATTTGCTAAGTATACAGACATGGATGAAGTGTATCGGAGATTACTTAAAGTCACAGTGCCAAGTCATCTCAGATGGGAAGAACTTTGTGATCTGTTAGATTAGCAGATGAGCTGTCACAATCTAGTCACCTGTCCAGTCAGAAGAGGTTGTGAAGGCACCTCGCCAATGGCCTACCCCAAAAATTCCGCATGCAGTTGTATCGAGTCATCAAGCAGTTTTGATTAGTTAAATTAGTTAGACTAAAAATAGAATGAGCACGTCCTGATCAGTTATGCCAGGATTGTTTGTAATTTGAATTATAAATACTTCAACTTTCGAAGTATTGAGGGTTGTTGATTCGCACACCCTATTGCTATCAAACTGTACTATTTTTTAAGAGCTCTGCCATTAATAAAGAAGAGGCACTTTTACAGGATTCTTGCGTATGTTCACTGGTGATGTTAATTTTCTAAGTTGAATGTTTTTCTTTCTCAGTAACCATTTTGTTTTCTGGAACTAATCTTTATGAATAGCGTAATGTTGCAGGATTTATCTTTGATACCATGTTTCCGATTCTAAAGATTTTAATGTTTATCTTCTAATATCTTCAATTAATAAATTCTTAACTGCTTGTTAGTTGAAGTTATTTTTCTTATCTTTTCTTCTGTCCATCATTTTAATTATTAAAGATCCAGTGAGTATATTATCTCACCCCGTGAAGAACTTCTTTGGCGTTTCTAGTTGTATCTCATATCTAATTAAACACGGACCCCATAGCCCAATGGATGTGTAGACCGTCTCAACCGATTTAAAAAATTCTTTGACAACAAAACCAACAGTTTATTTACCTAGCCTAATACTTGAAATTAAAAACAAAGCTAAATCATATAGAGAGATCCCTCTCTGAAGCTGGAAGGGCTAGATCCCAGTTTTAAAAGCGGTTGGATAAGGTTACCTTTGTAGATTTCTTCTCTTTCAGCCTCTAGGAAATTTACCAAGTGCTAACAGAATGAACTTTCCAGCCCAAAGTATGCACCAGTAGAATTTTCCCTCCTTGAGCGGAAATAAAACTTTTGGACCCATATAAGTGAAGACTGATAACCCAAAGAGAGAACCTTTGAAATGTTGGGGTTGCGGAGAAGAACATCTCCTAAGAGACTGCCCACATCGACAACAGAATAGTCGGGGGATTTATAACATCCAAGAAGCTACTACCGTTAATGATGTGGCCAGGAGTGTGCCACAAATTTATGCAACCTTGGATAATAACCAAGCCGACCACCAAGCTTCAATAGTGGAAATAGAAGGTATGATTTCCAACCATCTAGTGTCTGTTTTAATTGACCCTGGTTTAAGTTTGAGTTATATAGCCCCTAAAGATGTTGATAAGTGTAAACTATAGCCACAAAAACATACCAAGCCATGGTTGGTACAGTTAGCCACTGGCACCAGAAGAAGGGTAGCAGAGGTTATACCAGCCTGCCAATTGATGTTGGGTAGATTTTCCACCCAAACAACCCTTAACTTATTACCCTTGGGATCGTATGATCTGCTGATTGGTATGGATTGGCTAGCCACCCATAAATCCAGATTGGACTATTACCATAAAACCTTAGAATGTGTAAGTAAAGAAGGGAAAAAGATAACTCTTCAAGGGATCCAAAAACCTATCTCCGTGAGACAAACATCAACTCTGCAAATGAGAAAGTATTGCTGAAAGGGATGTCCCCTATATGCAATATAGGTGTTGAAAACAATCGAAGGTGACAAATCAAGCCTTGACAATCACCCTATCCTGAGAGAATACAAGGATGTGTTTCCATAAGAGGTACCGGGTTTACCTTCGAGAAGGGACATAGACTTCTCGATAGAACTTTCACCAGGAGTGGTGCCGGTGTCTAGGACACCCTAGTGGATGAGCACACCCGAGTTAGTTGAACTCAAGATGCAATTAAAAGAAATGATGGATAAACGCTATATTTGACCCAGCGTTTCTCAATGGGGAGCACTAGTCCTATTCGTGAAAAAGAAGGACCGTACCCTTAGACTGTGTATAGATTATAGGCAACTCAATAAGGTAACCATAAAGAACAAGTACCCCTTGCCCAGGATAGATGACCTATTCGATCAATTGGGGGGTGCGTCTATTTCCTCAAAGATTGATTTGAGGTTGGGATACCATCAAGTTCGAATCAAGGGTGAAGACATCCATAAAACTGCCTTCCGAATGAGGTATAGCCACTATGAGTTTGTGGTAGTGCCATTTGGGTTGACCAATGCCCCTACCACTTTTATGTGCTTAATGAACAATGTACTCAGCAAGTTCCTAGACAAATTTGTGCTTGTTTTTATTGATGATATATTAATTTACTCCAAGAATAGAAAAGAGCATGAAGAGCATATTAGACTTGTGCTGCAAGTGCTAACAGAACATCAACTCTATGCCAAATTCAATGAATGTGAATTCTTCTAGAAGCAAATACATTACTTAGGCCATGTTCTCTCCAAAGAAGGAGTAGCAACAGACTCTGACAAAATAAGGTCTATCATGGAATGGCCTACCCCAAAGGATGTTTTGGACATCAGATCCTTTATGGGATTAGCAGGATACTATAGGAGATTTATAAAAGGATTTTCCAAGATTGGTTGTCCAATCACTGCCCTCCAGAAGAAGGGGACAAAATTCCTGTGGACATAAAAATGTGAAGAAAGATTTCAAACCCTGAAACATCTACTAACCCATGTGCCCATGCTGAAGATCGTCGATCCAGAAGATGACTTCCCCATGTGCACAGATGCCTGTAAGGAAGGGCTCAAAGGAGTCCTTATGTAGAAAGGAAGTGTGATCTGCTATGAATCCCAAAAATTGAACGAGCATGAAGTCAACTATGTGACCCATGATCTAGAACTGGCTACCATAGTGCATGCCTTGAAAATGTGGAGGCATTACCTCTTGGGAAGAAAATGTGTACTTATGACAGATCACTATGGATTGTGATACCTTTTTGATCAACCAAAGCTCAATGCTAGACAAGCTAGGTGGATGGCCTTCCTTAGCGAGTTTGATTTCGAAATCAAACACATTAAAGGAAAGGAAAATAGGGTGGCCGATGCCCTTAGTAGAAGTATGAAAACAATTCACCTGGCAGCAGTGAACACCTACGAGACAGATGTTAAGGAAAGAATTAGAAATGCACAAGAAACAGATCCCTTCGTCTAGACCGTGACCATGTACCTACAACAAGAACTCGTCGGAGTAAAATATGAAGGCTACCAGAAGACCGAAGGAGGTCTGCTCACTTACAGAAGAAGATTTTATATCCCAGATTGTGACGACTTGAAGAGGTTCATTATGGATGAACTACATAAAAGACCCTACTCGGTTCATCCAGGATACCAGAAAATGATCACTGCCACCAGGAAACAATTTTATTGGCCTGGATTGAAGAAAGACATAGCCGAGTACATAGCCAAATGCATGGAGTGCCAACAGGTTAAAGTAGAACATCGACACCCAATAGGATTATTGCAACCTTTACCAATCCCAGAGTGGAAATGGGAAACCATCTCCATGGATTTCATCACTGGATTACCAACCTCAACCAAACAAAATGACACCATTATGGTGGTGGTGGACAAATTGAGCAAGTCTTCTCACTTCATCCCCATCAAGTTGACCTGTAAGGCAATCAATATCACCCAGGTATTCATGAAAGAGATATTTAGACTACATGGTATGCCGAAAGAGATCGTGTTTGACAAAGACATGAAATTTACTTCCAACTTTTGGAAATCATTGATGGTTGGTTTAGAGACCAAGTTGTTGTTTAGCACCGCCTATCACCCTCAAACCGATGGACAAACAGAAAGAGTGAATCAAATACCAGAAGATATGTTAAGGATGCATGTAATGCATCAACCCAAGAAGTGAAAAGACTACCTGCCACTGGTAGAATTCGCCTACAACAACAGATACCAAGCATCCTTAAAGATTAGTCCCTTCAAAGTCCTCTATGGTAGACTGTGTAACACTCCAGTCAGCTGGAGTACTCCCGTAAATAGGATTTCTTTTGGACCCGACATGTTGAAAGAAATGGAACAGCAGGTGACTTAGATAAAACAAAACCTGAAGGTCGCTCAGAACCGACAAAAAAGTTATGTCGACCAAAAGAGAACTCCAAGAGAGTTCAAAGTGGGAGATCATGTATATCTCAGAGTTAGGCCCAGGAAAAGTTCCCTGAAAATGGGAGCTTGTGCCAAGTTGGCACCTCGGTATTGTGGACCCTTTGAGGTTCTAGACAGAGTGGGACCTGTAGCCTATAGGCTAGCACTACCTCCCACAGTAAAAGCACATAATGTTTTCCATGTCTCATTATTGAAGAAAAATATACATGATGCTAACCATATAATTGATTGGTCTGTGATTCAAGTGGAACTGGAGAGAGAATTTCTACTAGAACCTCAATGCATACTGGATAGAAAGGAAACCTCGCTTCAGAACTGAACCATTGCATAGGTCAAGGTGCAGTGGAAACATTTTGGCCCAGATGAGGCTACATGGGAAATGGAGGATGCCATGAAACGGGTATATCCGATTTTGTTTATGTCTATACATGCATGTCAAGTTGATAGATATAACATCAAGGACGATGTTCCTTTAAGGGGGAGGGAATTGTAACACCCTGTTTCCCCCAGTCTGTAAAAATAACTATACTGGCCAAGTATTGTGGCAAACCTAGAAATGTGAATGTGTGATGTGAATGGATCTTGTGAAAAAGGTCAATGAATGTGAACAATATTATGAATATATATTGCAGGACTGCTGAGAGGGGATGTGTTGAAAAAGATACCATGATGGCTGGAGAAAGGTGGTGGAAGGAACCTGGAAAGGTGGCATTAAATTCCACTGAAACCAATACCGTATTTGGACTTCACTGGCCCAGAGAATCAAGAGTGCCTCGCAGGCTCAAAATAAATTATTCGCAGGTTGGTAGGTACATGAATCCTCAGGAATTAATGAGGGATGGGGGGAAGTGAACCGCCCATTCGTAGGAGCCTCGGGCCTGACCACCGTGAGGGAAATCGCGCCACATGCAACCTCGCAAGAGTAAACTGTGTGAGGAAGAAGTGCGAAGGGGGCAGATGCAAGGGAAGGAAGAGGAACTCTAGAAAATACAGAGTGAGTGATAGCGGAGAATAAGGGGAGTAATCTTCGTTCTTGGTCACTGGGAAAATAGAGACTCCGTCTCGCAACATCGTGGTCTTAGCTTGGGGGTGGCTAGTGGTAAACCTGTTGGGAGTCGCTGAGCCTATGGTTGGGTGGAAATGAGCACCCCTCTCAACAATTGCAGCACCTCTAGTGTTATTTCTGATAAGTGTTATTTGAAGTTAATGCCATAATCGCATGTTCAGTTTATGTGCCTGTAAATAGTTCTGAATAGAAGTGTTTACCTAACGTTTGATTTGATAGAATGGATGCCTGTGTATGCTTACATGCCATAGTTGTTTTCTTCACAAATGATTAAGTCTGGGACATTAGTTCGATCCACCGAGAATCGTCTTATTTGCTTAGTTTCTCATAATATTTCGGGAAGCCCCCTTGAGAGTACTCTTTTCCGAGAATTACCCCATAAACCTTGTACCCGTATTGAACCTTACCAGAGACACAATTAAGATCAGGGATAATTTCCCAAGAACCATCTGAGGGTTCATGCAATCTAGTTCTGGAACCCTTATGCGAGAAAGAGTATCTTTCTAAGGTCTCGGGGTCCTGGGAGCCTGAAGCTCTGAGAGTTTGAACTTTGTGATTCAATCTCAGAAGGGATAGCGAGATTCAAATATAGAAAGAAAATACCCTATTACTTGGTAAATGAACAATTGGAATCCTTACGAGAATAACCCAAGTCTGTCAACATCGATGAATCTAGAGAAGGAGCGTAGGCGTTAACACCTCACACTTTCAGCCTTTCCAAATAGCGATGGGATCTCGGACCGTAGATCCTAGAGACCCATCGGAGCTCTATAAGCCATCGATATTAAACTTTACTTAGGCGGGAGAGTGAACTCGACTACATCCCAAAATTCCCGAAGACATCGGGACCGTCCATGTTGGAGGACAAGTGGCAAAGATCTGACTATTTTGCGTATCAGGGATTCATGAGTTTGGAGGTGGAAGACCGGGCTCTTGGAGTCACGAAGTCCTGAGTTAGGGGATCGCGAAGTGATCTGGGCCATTGATCAAAGAGAAAGGACAATCATGGGATCTGACGTCTCGATACATCGCGTATCGGGGATTCATGAGTTTGGAGGTGGAAGACCAGGCTCTTGGAGTCACGAAGTCCCAAGTCGCAAGATCGCAATGTGATCTGGGTCGTTGATCAAAGAGGAAGGACAGTCATGGAATATGACATCTTGATACATCACGTATCGAGGATTTGTGAGTTTGGAGGTGGAAGATCAGGCTCTTGGAGTCACGAAGTCCCGAGTTGCGAGATGGCGATGTTATCTAGGCCATTGATCAAAGAGGAAGGATAGCCGTGGGATCTGACGTCTCGATACATCGCGTATCGGGGGTTCGTGAGTTTGGAGGTGGAATACCAAACCTATGGAGTCGCGAAGTCCCGAATAGCGAGAAGTAGGAGCAACCATTGAGTCAGGACCTCCTCACCATATCGCATATCGGGGTCTCGAAGGTTGAGGGGAATCAGTTTCGACTGTAGAAGTCCCGAGCTTGCGAGTTGTGAGAGCTTGTGCAACATGTGGCATGTCCGCTTGGTGGGAGCCACGTGGTTGACAAGTGGTGTAATGATAGGATGCCCAGAGAGAGGGAGAAGTGGTGGCAGGTGGTGGACACGTGTCATTTGAAATGGGAGTCAACATTTTGTTGACTTCTCATACTTCAGGTTCTCGTAAGAAAGGAGCACAAAGGCCCAACAACTCAAGTCATGAAGTTGCGAGTTTTGAGAAGCCCAGAAGGAGTCAAACCTTCTCTGACTTTTGCGTCTCGGGGTTTTGTAAAAGAAGGGCCCAGAGGTTCAACCTTTCAACTTGCGAACTTGCAAGTTGTGAGCAAGGCTAGTAGTTAGCCCTAGCTGGTGTTCACGGATGGAGAGCACTAATAAGGAGGGGCCATACCATATCGGAATCTTGGGTATCGGCGATTGGTGAAGAAAATTTGAGGGTCTTCAACTCACGACTCACGAAGTCGCGAGTTGTGAAAGGCTCTTTCATTTAGGTGCGTATGTGGTCCTATCGAGATAGGGACTAAAGAAAGGGAGCTAGTTCTTTGTTGTTAAGCAGCGTGTAGATCTAGACGGCCAGAATCTGCGCGCGCAGATCTACAACCAAGGTTTCATTCCGGAGCCCACTCGTCATTCTACCTTTAATATTGGAGTCACTTGTATCGCTGAGTCGCAAAACACGAAAATGCGCCTAGTTTGTTTGGCCTGTGGTCCTAACCCACGATCACAGGGAGGTGAACAGGGAAGAAATAGCCTGCACTAGGTGTTACCCATGATTTTGGTCATCATGATGATGTATTGATGATGGTGTATTCAGGCTCTTCATTAGAACTTTCTCCTGAGAAAAGTTACCTTCATCTCTTTCCAGAAATCACATTTTTGAGGACTCTTCGTAGGCTGCTAGTACATTTGCCTGCGAGAATCCATGATTCTCGCAGGCTGCCTTAAGCCAGGGTGTGAGAAGTTCGCACTGTGTTGAACTGCTAGGGTGCGAACTCTTTCTAAAGAAGGGAAAAAGATGAATTCTCGAAGCTTCTAGAAGGGAATCTTCTAGAAGGATGAGATGACATTCGAATGGTTATTCTAGTACTGAATTCCCTGATATTTTGGGATCATTCCTATCCAAGTAACTAATTCATTCTCTCCTATATATTGAGTGAATTCTCATGGAAAAGGTTAAGCAAACAAGGTTAAGCAAGATTCATTGGAGAATTGGTGAAAGACTGTGTGAAGGACTGATGCTACAACAATTAAGAACTCCAGCAAGTTTATCAAAGGTGGTTGATCTTCTTCATGCAAGTGAGCAAGTGTGTGTGTCGAAGCCAAGGGCCATCGAAAGGAAGTTTGCAACATCAAGGCTCAGGTTGTAATCTTTACTTTCCATCAATATGATACAGTAATATGTCCCTTTCCCATAAAGCTAATTCCACTTTATTGTATAACTCCTTGATCATATACATAGATTCACTGTTGAATAGATTGTGCTTTCTTTACTCCACTTGGTTTGTACTATTTTTGTCTTGACTGTACGAGAGCATTGGAGTGAAGAGGGAGAAAAAAAGACCAAAGGAAGTGTTAATAAGGTATGTTCCTTGTTCTTGCCTCTTATTTAGTTCAATGGTTAGAATCTAGGGAAAGAGTCATATTCTGTCTTGCTTTGTTCTAGATCCAGGTGGATCTAGGGAGATCGGTTTGTGTCCGCACTTATGGATTTATCCAATAACAAAATTGGTGACTCCACTGGGGAACAATCCCATTTTCTTTGTGGATTTTGATATTTTTCTATGGCCATTTTCTTTGGTTTCACTTTTCTCCTGTCCTATCAGCCTCTGAGTCTTCAGGATATCCTGATAGACCTTCTGGGTCCAGAAGCCTTTTTGAATTGTGCTTCATTTTTCAAATTTTTTATTATGTTCAGGAATTCTCGCACTGCACTTCATTGCAGCCTGTGAGAATAGGTAGAGTTCGCGCTCTGCCCATAGGTTTCAGTGCGAGGTTCTCACTTCCTGCTCAAGGGTCACCTGTGAGAATGAGTGATTCTCGCACTGTGTTATATTACCTGCCTGCGAACACTCTTTTTCAAAAATTTGATTTTAAGTTTTGGCATTTTTAACTGCCCAGATCAGTTTGATTGCCCCTTGCGACTTTCTTGGAACTATTTTTGGTATCTTTCTTGTTTTTGTTTGTATGCATGAACAGTTTTAGGGTTTCAAGGCTTTTCTTGTCATTTTGGACTTGACTTTCGTTTCTTGGATTTTCTTGGCAAAACCATTCTCTCTGATTTCAGATTCTGAGTGTGTTGGATTAGTTAAGATCCAGTGATTGGTGGAAAGTTAAGTTCGCTTGGTTTTTTTCATTTGCTTATGGGTTGAAAAATCATTTTCTTTTGCATTTGAAAAAACTTAATTGATTTGCTCTTTATTTTTTCTTTCATTGAAAGAGTGGATTGGGTTATTTGCTTGTTCGTTGATTTTATTTTCTGTGCTCTCATTGGCATAGTGAGGGTCATTTTTGGAAAGTGAACAAAAGTTTTTCTTTCAAAAACTTGTTTTTGTTTTTAGAAAACATTAAAAAAATCAAATTATTGAGCTTGATGAAATATTTGAAAAAGACACCATAGAGTTTTGTCATTTGATAAAGTGATTGTTTGCATTGGCATTTGAAAGGAAATTTTTCATTGGTAGTTCATGGTTGATCTAGAAAACTGTCTCTCTCTCCCATAAATAGGATTCATTGAACGAAAAGTCATATATTTCATTATCATCCTTGCATTGTTGGGTCAGAGTCATACAACATGAGTTTCATTTCCGTTACCTTTGAGTAAACAACAGCCTTTAATAACACTGCGTAATCATAACATTTATCTAGTAACTCTTTTCTAGGGATCTTTTACACCAACATTTAGCTAGGCTAGCGCTTTGGAGTAGAAAGAGAGATACACTCTCCAAAAGCATAAAACCCACAATAGCATCTTGTGTTAGGGAGTGTTAAATTCCATTTGCAACATCTTGTCCTGGGAAGCCCTTCTCACACAAGGGTCAAGCACGAGGTCGCATTGGTATTGGCAGAGTTACTCACCCTTCTTTGTTGATATCATTGTAGAGATTTCACGTATTACGGGGATCACTCGGAGGTATACCCACAATGATGAGTGGAAGCCTTTTAAGTTGATTTCGGGCTAGATACCCTGCCCTTGCGTGTGGATCGGACTGTCAATTGTTCCCCCAGGCTTTATTGTTGTTGGTGGTGACCTTAGTGTCCTGTCTCTCTAGGTTCTTACCCGAGGTGACTGTGGAGGGGAAAGTCTTCACGGTACCTGGAATTGACGTTGACCAAACTCACTCGGGCTCCTTGGAGGGTATACCCACGATTATGTGTGGGATCTTGCACCAGGGTGTAAGTCTGTTAAGCAGGTCGTCATCATAAATTTTCCACCCTAGCCCCGCCCCTTCTCGTCTCGTTGTTGTGACGTTGGATTTCATCATCAACTAGTGGCTTCGAAATTCGAAGGTCTTGTTTGCTTGGTGATTGCTTCCTATATTTTGTTTACTAGCGTGTGTTGTTTGTTTCTCAAAGTTGACCATAGGATTTTCTTCGCGGAGATTGTCATTCGTTTACAATAGCTCCCCACGTCGTTCACGTAGAATGCAGGGTTTATCTCCAGAGCATCTGGACGATTTGCAACCCTTGCCTACAACTACACCTGAGGGCTCTACTCAACAAGGTGAAGCCACAGTTGTTACCACACCACAAGTGGAATCAACTGACCCTCTAGAACCTTTTCGAATTACCAATACTAGAGAGGATTTTCGAATTCGCCGTGGTGAACGAACCTTTATGCGATTAAATTCTTCCGAAGAATTAGTTGTTACCTCTTTTGGATCACCCGTTGGGACTTTTCCCGGTGTAGAAGGCCAAGATCCTTTTTGATTTGCAGGTGATTTCCGCAGGACCCTTTTCAGTCCTGGTTCGCCTGTGGTGTCCGAAATCAACCCTCCGGTGTTTTCTGAGACAGAGTTTGTACCGGTGAATACCACTTATCACTTTACTCTTCCTGCTAAGATGGCTCATCTCGCAAACACTATGAGTGTCCCAAACGGGTTCACTACCGCTAGTCTTGCTCCTATAAACACCCAACGAACGCCCAATGTCACTCTAACATTACCACCCGGCTACCATGCGTTGAATGCTTTGTTGAATGCTTCTGTTCCAACACCTCCACAAACCCCTGCCGGTTCTCCAGGTGGTCCTTCTCTTCCTGGGCATCCTATTCCCAGTTTTATTCCGACACTCCCTCAATTTCCTTCTGGCAATCCTAATCCTAGTGGCACTCTCCCGTCCATTACACAAAACTTGCAGATTCCCATTGGTGGACAAGGTGGTATGATTCAACCTCCTCTTATCGGACACTTTCCACTTACTACACAACCTTTGATTGGAACACAACTTCTGGTTGGAACACCACCTATGATAGGGGGACCAACCCCACCGTTTGGACAAAATATACCTCCTTCTTTGGCCCAGTATTGGAATCAGATGATACAAAATATTCCTCAAATGACTGAGGGGCACCTTCCTGTCCCTAACATAGGTCAACCATATCCAGGTATACCCAATCCTATTTGGGGTCAGGGTCAGAATGCTCAAACTCAGGTCCCTGCTCAAACTCAAGGTTACAATCCTTGGAACTGCTATCCTCTTCAGCCACCACCGAATTTGCCTGGGTCTTCCCATTATGGGCAGATTGCTTACGGTCCTACTGGTTTTCCGACAGGGCTTCCACCCCAACACCATCAGTACCCGCAGGTGAATCGACAGTTACCTTTTCTTGCTACTTTGGATTTGCCAGATTTGTCTAGGATTTTGAATGATCCTATTCGTCACTCTCCCCAATGGCCTGTTATTCTAGCCAAGATTCCATCGGACATTCCTAAATTTGATGGAAAAGTGGGAGAGGAACCAAACAATCACGTTATGAATTTTCACTTATGGTGTTCATCCAACTCATTGATGGATGACTCTATTCGTTTACGTCTTTTTCAACAAACCCTTACCGGTTCTGCTGCAAAGTGGTATATTGAATTGCCATGAGGTTTCTTCTCTGATTTCAACACCCTAGCTATGGATTTCCTTACACATTACCAGTTACCAATCCGTTATGATACCGAGACTCATATTTTGACTTCCTTCAAACAGACTAAGAGCACTCATATATCTGATCATATCCATGAGTGGCGAAGACATTGACGTCTCATTAAACTTGAACTCCTCGATCAATTACTGGCAGAATGGTTTACGAAATCCTTTTTGAACGAAATTGGTAAGGACATTGCCATGGGTCGCGTTGTCATGGAGGAGTAGGCTATAAGTCAGACTCAATATCTTGATCTCGTTTATTCGCAAATGGGAACACTTTACGATTTGCTCCCTGAATTACCTCGTCCTGGTACTTACAGCACTTCAACTACTCCAACTGCCTTGCATGCAGCTGACGGTGTGATTGGTACTGCACAAGCCCACTCACATTTTGTTTCAAGTACAACCCCTAAATCTGCTTCTTCTAATGTTCAAAATGCTCCGTCTCCTGCCACTCCCACTGACAAAACTTTTGAGGTAAACGTTGTTCAATCTACCCCAGCCGGTAAAAACAAATCTAAAAAAGGGAGAGGAAAGAATAAGGAGGGAAAAAATAATAATCAAGAAGAGCAAACTAAAACCACTCCTTTTGAAGATTGGGACAAGCGCAAACCATGATACCCTTGCCTTATCTGTGGTGACGATCACTACACAAAGGATTTCCCACGACGTGCCGAGGTCATGAAGTTCCTTCAAGGAGAACCCAAACCATCTACACCGGCTGTGTTGTCCCAACCCTTTCCGTCTCAACAACAGGCTCAGTTGGTCATTCAAGACCAACCCTCCTCTTCTACGACATCATATGTTTTGATGTGTACTGGTGATTCTAAGAAAAAAAACGTTGCACTCACAACTAGAGCCAAAGATTAAACTCCATCTAAGGATAAGGTTGATGATTTACCTCCTTCATTGGTCCAACCCTCTCCAACGACTCCACCTACAAATGGTCCTCTTCATCTCGAACGACCGAGCCTTGATATAGTTCTGCAACCACCCCCAAAAGGTGTCGTTAGGAAATCGACTTTCAATCCTCATGCTCGTGCAGCCCAGAACTACAGTATTGTGGAAGATCTGGCCCAGTCACCTTCAGCGATGTCAGCCCTTGAAGTCCTTCAGTCTTGTCTTGCACAATGGAAGGCACTGTTGAAAGATATAGGTGGAATTGACCCGATCGATACGAATTTAATAGTCTTTGACTTGGATGATCATATTCCATAGTTACCCCCGCAACTCGCGTTCTAGATACAAGTTGTTGTCTCTAACAAGAACATTTGTCGAACTGTTATCGATGAGGGTGCCTCAACGTGTGTAATGTCTTTTTCTTGTTGGAAAGCCATTGGCTCTCCTCCCTTGAATGAATCTTAAAACACTCTTAAACCCTTCAATGGCTCTGGTTTTAAGCCTTACGGTGTTCTTCCTTCGTTGCCCATTACACTAGAAGGTAAGATGGTCCAAATTGAAGTGGAAGTCTTTGACACTCCACTTGATTATAATATTTTGCTTGGCCGTAGCTGGATCGATTCCATGCACGCCGTTGTGACAACACTTTTCCGTGTAGTACGTTTCCCTCATCAAAGAAAAATTGTTACCATTGACCAACTTGCCTTCTTCAACTATGATACTCATACTGACAACGTTTCGTTTATTGCTAAAACCCCACCGGGTTATGAGAATGTCGGTGTAGGCCTTTTAAAGGACTCCTCGTTAATGGGTACTTTTCCCATTCCACCGCCCGATGTTCCATGCCCATCAGTTGCTTCTATCAACATGATCTCCACCATGCCTCACGAACTTCCTGCGTCACACGACCTTTGGATTGTCCCTGACCCTGGATATCATTTTCGTTTTGGCGACGTCATGCCGTTAAGTCTGGTTGAGTCTTCCTACTAGGCCATTCAATCGACAAAACCTTCTACCTCTTCTCTTGATGCGTTGTCTCCCGATCCTTTTCATGTTATTTTTCCCACTGACGAGATGATCATGTCCGTCATGGATGATACCCCTTGGGATGATGGGCATCATCGTTCCATACTTTTTCTGGAGCAACAGACTCTTGAGAACTACCATCGGATTTCAACTCCGTCAACCGTTGTTGTCATTTTGATGGTTCCCGTGACTTCACATGATGTGTTTGCTGAAGGGAACTTAAGTAATATCTCACCCACGATTCCCATTGACATATCTATTAAACCTGGGATAGTAAAAAATGTTCATATTGGAGCTTCGTGTTCTCTCGACGAAATCATCACCTATATGTCTCTATTCAAAGAATTTCGTGACATCTTCACCTGGAGTTACGAAAATATGCCAGGTATCGACCCTGCAATTGTTGTTCATGAGATAAATACATACCCCAGAGATAAACCTGCCTGGAAACGCCTTCGTCCGGTTCACCCCCGTAAAGCGGTTGTTATAAAGCTCGAAGTTGAAAAACTTTTAAAAGACAACTTTATTTATCCGGTGGCTCTTACAGAATGGGTTTCCAATCCTGTCCTGATTGAAAAAAAAGGCAACAGTATTCGTGTATGTGTTGATTATAGGGATATTAACAAAGCTTGTCCCAAAGACAACTTTCCTACCCCCTTCGTCGACCAGATTGTCGATGACTGTGCCGGAAGTGAAATATTCTCTCTTATGGATGGTTTCTCTGGCTATAATCAAATTAACATTACTCCCGAGGGCCAACATAAAACTGCTTTTATTTGTCCTTGGGGTACTTTTGCCTATAGGAAACTTCCTTTTGGTCTTAAGAATGCGGGCGCAACCTTTCAACGCACTATGTCTTATGCTTTTCATAATATTAAGCATATCGTTCAACCCTATTTGGACGATTTACCCGCTCATTCTATGCACAGATTCGATCACCCTACCCACCTCCGAGCCATTTTCATTCACTGTCGATTCTATATTATACGTTTAAATTCTCATAAATGCGTTGTTTGCGTCGAATCCGACCGTCTTCTAGGTTTTATCGTTTCGCGTCAAGGGATTCGGGTGGATCCTATTAAGGTTGAGGCGATTCTTAATCTCCCTCCTCCTTCTACACTGTGCCAGTTGCAAAGTTTGCAGGGGAAAACAAACTTTCTTCATCGTTTTATCCCTAATTATGCCGATATAACTCATGGTTTTACGCGGCTATTAAAGAAAGATTCAGAGTTCGTCTGGGATACCGTTGCCAACAATGCTTTTGAAGCTTTAAATTTGTCCCTAACGTGAGCTCCGCTTCTCTTTCCTCTTGATTACAGTCGTGATTATTTCCTTTATCTTGCTGCCTCGGAGTACACTATTGGCATGGTTCTCGTCCAAGAGGATGATGCACACGAAAAACATGTTGTTTACTACTTGAGTCGAAGTCTCACACCAACTGAAATCAAGTATCAACATGTTGAAAAACTAGCCTTGGCTGCCGTTCAAGCTGTCCAACGCTTCCGGCATTGTATCCTCTCATGTAAGACTACGGTGATTTCTCATTGCAACCCTATGCAACATATTTTGACACGTCAATTGCTTGGGGGCAAGTACTCCAAATGGATTGTCATACTCCATGAGTTTGACTTGGAATTCGACCTTGCCAAGTCCAAGAAGTCATTAGTTTTTGCTGAGTTGATATGTGATTTTCCTCATTCTGCAACGGAAAATGTAGCTGTAGATTCATTACCCGATGAATCTCTTTTCCTTATTATCATGGAATATCTTTGGTATGGGGATATCATTATATATCTCCAAACCCAGACTTTCCGGCCTACTTTGTCTAGTACTGAATGACGTCACATACGCTATCAAGCGCGTCAATACATTATCCTCGGGGATACTTTTTACCGTCGGGGAATTGACTCTGTTTTTCGACATTGTCTAACATTTGACGAAGCCGAGAAAGCTCTGAATGACTTCCATTCCAGAGCATGTGGTGGTCATATGTCTGGGTATGCTACTGCCCAGAAGATCTTACACGCGGGATATTTTTGGCCTTCTTTGTTTAACGACTTCATTACTGCTGTTCAGAAGTGCCATGCCTGCCAGACCTACAATCAGAAAATTCAGTCACATCCTGCTCCTCTTCATCCTGTGGTCTCAGTTGGTCCTTTTGCAAAATGGGGCATCGATTTCATGACATGTCACCCTCACTCGGCTGGGGGGCATGGTTACATCATTGTAGCTATTGATTACTTTACAAAATGGGTCGAGGTGATGCC
The DNA here is from genome assembly GCA_010110895.2 of Picea sitchensis. NCBI lineage: Eukaryota > Viridiplantae > Streptophyta > Pinopsida > Pinales > Pinaceae > Picea > Picea sitchensis. Next base: position 77,798 of record SNQJ01S0036633.1, read on the forward strand.
GACATTCGATAATACTGGAAATACTGCAGCGTTATTTCTTTGTAATCACGTCATAGCTTGTTTTGGTGTGCCTCAAGCTATCGTCACTGATCACGGTAGTCACTTTAGGAATTTTATGATGTCTGAACTTACGAAAAAGTTGGGTCTTCGCCATGATAACTCAACGCCCTATTATCCACAAGATAATGGTCAAGTCGAAGCAATCAACAAAGTTCTAATAACTATGCTCCGACGGATGATAGGAATTCATAAAACAAGTTGGCACACAATGTTGTTTTCGGCATTGTGGGCATACCGAACATCTGTCAAATCTGCTACTGGGTTTACGCCTTTTCGGTTAGTCTATGGTGTGGAAGCCATTCTTCCTATAGAATGCGAGATACCCTCTCTGAAGCTAGTTGTAGAACTCTTACCCAACACTTCTGCTGAAGAAGAACGTCTATTGTATCTAATGCGATTAGATGAGACTCGACGTGACGCCACTCTAGTAATATAAGCCCAGAAGAAACGTGTCAAGGCACAATATGACAAGCATGTCAAGCCTCACATTTTCTCCGAAGGTGATCTTGTTCTTCTCTATGAACAGGATCGAGATGTGTTAGGAGCTGGGAAATTCGAACCCATGTGGCGAGGTCCTTATATTGTTCGCCGAGTTTTGGAAAAAGGAGCATATGAGCTGGTAGATTATGATGGTATCCCTTTGAGTGAACCCAATAATGGGTTGTACTAGAAGAAGTACTATGCATAAATCATTTGTGCACAAGTACATGTATTTTAATGTATCATACTTTGTGTGTGTTACTGTAGTTTTCTTTTGTCGTTATCTGGTCTCTGCCCTTATGTGACGTTGTGTTTGATTTCCAGATGTCGGAGTCTTCGCTACCCTATATTGGCTTCGCTAATGGCGCTAGACGTAGTACTCGGAACCTTGCGTCTGGTGCATGGGAAATCTATGCCCCAACAAACGAAATTGTATCTTTACGAGGTGTGTGCCTCGGCCGTACAACCAACAACATTGCAGAGTATAGCGCAATTATTGAATTATTGGTTGATGCTATCTCGCTTGGAATTCATCATTTGGTTGTGTGACTTGACTCGCAGCTTGTAGTACTACAACTAAGTAATATCTACTCTATTTGAAGTCCTACTTTTTTACGGGTGTATTTGCGAATTCGCCTCTTGGAACGTTATTTTGATCACATTGAATGTCAGCATATTCCTAGATGTCTAAATACATTAACATATGCATTGGCTAATTATGTATTAGACAGACATTTGAATCATTTATAAATAAAACACATCAAAAATCACACAATATAAAGTAAACCGGTAGAAGTCGTCTGTATATATAACGATCAAAAGGTTTTTTTTTACAAAAAGTTTGTCCAAAGACCAAAATGTCAAAAATTGAAGCTTATAGCTTCTACAAAGTGATGTCATGGATGACGTTCATGGTAACACACGGCTTCCCTAGCAACCCTACGGAGCAGTCGACTCATAGCTGCTGATACCCCTACAGTATGACGCTGATCGCATCGTGGAACCTCTTCCAGAGTCATATCTGGAATGTCTGCAGTAAGGCCCTCTAGATTCTGTTCCACTACTTGATAATCCTCAACATACTATGGTGTTTCCACTACCTCTCCTCACTGCTGGATGGGAGAAGTGCCAAGAGGTCTATACGGTCCAACATCTGTGTTATCAACAAATGATTTTGTATTAGTCTTTGGATGAATATATAAAACAAAAACATTTGAATATGATTAAAAATTCAAAAACATTTAAAAAGAGAAAATGCGTGTACTTCTTACCAAGTTCACCCCACTGAGTATCCTCTGGTAGTGCTAAATCCGGATTTCCTCGAAAATCCAACCTGGCATAAGCATAGTCATCGACCATCAACATCTGGGTTTGAAGCCAGTCAAAGAAAATATTGTCGTACTTGACGATTGGTCCTGCTACGTGCTGGGCCATGAGCCGACACCATCTCAACATCCTTGGATCCTTGGGACCCGATATGTTCCACTCAACCTGTAGTCTAAATATGGGGACCCTCTCAAGGAAGAAGGACACCAACAAAGATCCATACCCGAATTGCTTCAGGTTACCACGTCTACATTTAGTCAATTGTTTTTTGATACTGCGAAGCATAGCATCTGTCTAGTTGAATACTCGAGGCTTAGTACACTCGATGGCGTACTGGAAGTATCTATGTAATGCCATATGAGGAGGAGAACTCCGAGCCATCCGAGCTATAGTAAAAAGGATAGTGCGGAGGGTCAAGTCTCGTACCCCCCAGATAGCCACTTTTCCTTTTTGTCTCTCAGCCTCGAGAACGCAGTATTGATTACAGTACTCACTCATCTTTAGCTCACCACCTCTACTACCGGTCAGGCTAACATAGTATCTGCATCGGGATAATCCAGTAAAAAAGTATATGTTCTCAATGTCTATGGACAATGTGTGAGCTCCCACATGAAAAACCTGTTGATCTGGGTCCCACATACGCACCAGATACTCTAATAGTCTGACTTGGGCCCTCATGCCCGGGATACGAAAGTATTTTAAGAGCCCACAATCTCTCAATGCAACTATGGTAGGAGGATGGTTTTCGGCCATTGCATTATCCTCTTCATGTTCCCTTTCACGCCACTCAAGCACCATGTTTATGGCCAATTATTTGCACAAGGAACATAAAAGGAGGATTAGTAACTTTTTCATGCTTTAGATCTTTTTCATTTGGCTAAAAATTTAAAAAAAAATTGGGCTTTGCGGTTCTCGTAGGTGTCCCATTTTCACAGTGCGAGAACCTCGCAGGTGGCTTAAGGCTCAGCTGCGATAATGCATCATTCTCGCAGGCCCCATATGGGCTACCTGCGAGAATGACAACGCGCATATAGGGCCTAGAAAAACATCTTAAAAATGGAAATTTAACCAATGAAATGACAAAATGAAACCATGAACATGTTAAGGACGAAGAACCTACCTTAATGTTGTAGACGGATCGCTGAATGGTCTCTCGTAGCTCCCACAATCTAACACCAAACTTGGAGGGTAAAAGATGGGTTTTTGGAGCTCAATAGTGGAAATGTAAAATGGTATGGTAAAAAAGAGTATTTACTTATTTTATTTACTTTTACTATATCATTTTAGGTTTTTTATAATTATTTATCAATTAAACCCTAATCACTAATGTTATGATGAGTGTAACTCTTGCAGGTGTGATGACTTGGATGATCAAATATCGAGATATGGACATAGTTTTTCTTTTTACATCGTGTGTTTCGATTGTTTTTATGGTTTTTACATAAAACCTCGAGCGTCGTTTTTGTCCGTTCTTGTGCTCGTAAATACATGAGAACGTGGTTGAGCATACTTTTATCACTTTTTCAGGCTCAACAAGGTTATACGAAAAAGGAACCCCCCTGGAGTCCTCTTTAAGCTCTTTTCAGACTCTCTAAACATGAAAAGATCACCGAGCGACCTTGCTATTTTCACGCTCGCTAAAGTATTTGAAGTAAGTGTCTGGTGAGCGATAATTTATCTCTTTTTCGGTTTTGTCCAGACTATATTACGAAAAAGGAACTGAGAGAGTTATCTTTTAAGTGTTTTTCCAAACTCTATAATCTTGAAAAACCTTCGAGTTTTCTATCTCTGGACTCGTTAAACAAACATTGAAAAACCTATGATGGGACCGAACCACTCCTTCTTAGGGTTCGTTAAACATACTCCGAGGGACTCATCCGAAGGATGAGCTTACATCAAAAAGCATATGTTATCCTCCTCAAGCTTGCATAAAAATAAAGAGATACTTGCCAGAAATGGTGGGGGAAAATTTGGGAAAGGGATATGTTTTCATCTTTGTATTGATTGGCAGTAAGTGTCGCTCTTGAACATGACACCCCCTATTCATCATTTGAAGCCGGTTTGGGAAATCCATTTGTCTCTCATTCGATTTGCTACAAGGTCATTCCCTGTGTTGTCTTTGAGTCAATACTGCCAAATCATTGGTCGTGTCGTTCATATGTTCAAGAGAATTCCATATGAAACCTATATTGAGTTGACCATCTGCAGTTGTCCATTCTTTCATGTCGGCCTTCCCTGTGTCCGGTCCAATTTTCAAAATACTCTATTTCACCTTCAAAATCTATTACTCATTTCGTTTCATTGATGGGGGATACATCAAGGCCCTCTTGTGACGATTTTTGTTCTGTCGACTTCAGCTCATTATCCGGAATCAAGACTTAGAAATTATTTGGTACCTTGGAACTTGCATGCCTCAATGGCAGGTTTCCTCACTTTCGACAGTGGGTTTACATCATTGACCCCTAATCGAAAGATTCCATTAGATGTTTGACATCAACTCATTTATTCACCTTTGATGGATTTTACTATGGTACCTTGGGAGTCATTGACATCAATGGTGATTTTCCCTCGCACTTGTTAACAGTTTCATCATTGACTGGTAATCAAGTGGTTTCTACCATGTTCGACTTCAACACATGTAATCACATGGTTAGATTCATACTTTGGGTGATGAGATTGAAGACCCTGGATATTATCTTTGTGATCTAGGTTGCGATGGAGTATGTATAATTTGCAACACATAGATCCACTGTGTATGTTTCGTGGCTATGTCGTCTTGATTTGAAATTTCTAGCATAGATCCATAGTGTATTTCGGTGGCTATGCTATATTTTGACAGCATGGATCCATAGTGTATTATTGGTGACCATGGCCCATGTCTATAATGTCATCAGTCTATGATCTGAGTATGGGAATGCCTACCTCAGAATTGGTATATATGATATTCTGCAGATGCTTGGTTGTTCGGAGGTTTCCGATTAGATGTGCTCCTGGTTCCCGACACACACATGCAACTTACAAAGTATATCGGCTGTCACTGGTTCCAACCTCATACTTTGGGGGGCATTCTGTTACCCATGATTTTGGTCATCATGATGATGTATTGATGATGGTGTATTCATGCTTTTCATTAGAACTTTCTCCTGAGAAAAGTTACCTTCATCTCTTTCCAGAAATCACATTTTTGAGGATTGTTCGCAGGTTGCTAGTACATTTTCCTGCGAGAATGCATGATTCTCATAGGCTGCCTTAAGCCAGGGTGCGAGAAGTTCACACTGTATTGAACTGCCAGGGTGTGAAATCTTTCTAAAGAAGGGAAAAAGATGAATTCTCGAAGCTTATAGAAGGGAATCTTCTATAAGGATGAGATGGCATTCGAATGGTTATCCTAGTACTGGATTCCATGATATTTTGGGATCATTCCTATCCAAGTAACTAATTCATTCTCTCCTATATATTGAGTGAATTCTCATGAAAAGGTTAAGAAAACAAGGTTAAGCAAGATTCATTGGAGAATTGGTGAAAGACTGTGTGAAGGACTGATGCTACAGCAGCTAAGAACTCCAAGAAGTTTATCAAAGGTGGTTGATCTTCTTCATGCAAGTGAGCAAGTGTGTGTGTCGGAGCCAAGGGCCATCGAAAGGAAGTTTTCAACATCAAGGCTCAGGTTGTAATCTTTACTTTCCATCAATATGATACAGTAATATGTCCCTTTCCCATAAAGCTAATTCCACTTTATTGTATAAATCCTTGATCATATACATAGATTCACTGTTGAATAGATTGTGCTTTCTTTACTCCACTTGGTTTGTACTGTTTTGGTCTTGACTGTACGAGAGCATTGGAGCGAAGTGGGAGAAACAAAGACCAAAGGAAGATTTAATAAGGTATGTTCCTTGTTCTTGCCTCTTATTTAATTCAATGGTTAGAATCTAGGGAAAGAGTCATATTCTGTCTTGCTTTGTTCTAGATCCAGGTGGATCTAGGGAGATCGGTTTGTGTCTGCACTTATGGATTTATCCAATAACACTAGGCCCCCGTAGGACTTCGGGGATTCTGTCCCTTGAGGAAAAGCGAAAATTTTACTATGTCGTAGTGGGTGTGTTACAAATGATCGCCTGCAACCACATAAAATCGTCCTAGGTCAGCCATCTTGACCATAAAAACTATTAAAAAGATAAGTTTTACACCCATCAACTTTGCCCCCAAGGCACAACTGTTTAACCCACAGGCACACACATATGTGCACATGTTCACCCCACAGGTGTGCACATATGCGCGCCTGTCCATTTGATAGGAGTTCCTGTCCATCCCACAGGCACGCATGCATGCGTGCCTACCCACCCTACAGGGGTGCTTCCATGCACCCATGTCACGGACACAGGCGCACATCAAAGCATGCATGTCCACTACCCAACCGCACACCCATGCACGGTTGTGTAGCAAACAGGCGCGCATATCATGCACGCCTTTGTCCCCCCTAAGGGCACCCCCATGCATGGCTATCCAGGTAACAAGTGCGCACTCATATGCACCTATTTCTGGATTTCCCACACACTTGGGGGTGCACACTCCTAAAAACCCCTGTACGGCCCTCCATCCAACCCCTGTCCAGAAATGGAAAACCTAATTCTATGCAGGATGATCAGACTACTAACCTGAAGCTTGCTAATCCTAAATCAATTGCCTCACTCTCCTGAAATCTCCAAATCTCCTCTGAATGCCTCTCGTCTAGTCACTCTAGCAGCAAGTACAAATGAGGTGCAATGTGGGCCCTACAACTATATATAGGCCTTTCCACCAAACTTCTAATCACCATTTCGGGAGCTTCGGGTGTCCGTTCTTCGATCCGTCTTGAGCCATGGGATCAACATCCCATCATCTACATCAAGATAGTCCATGAGCCACTTTTCATCCTTAGCCCCCAGGGCACCATTTTTTCATACCCCGTCCAGGTACGCATGCTCATGTTCAAAATTATCAAATAAAGGATCGTATATTCGATTCTCTTCAGATATTGTTCACGTTGGGTATTTGGTTTTCATGTGTGAAGGTACTTGGTCATCATACATCAACGCAACCCCTTCAGGTATATAATCAGCACTGGCATGTAATCATTCCCTCTGAATCTCAATTGCATCTCCAGTCACACCCTCTGACAGTTGCCTCTAGGATCTCCATCTCCGGCTCTGCAGTACCAACACCTCCATTTGCATCTTAGGTATTGTCACCCGGTAGTACTCTCCCCCACATGAGTTTTCTCATTCATAGCACCCTTTTGCACTTTGACACTCATGTTGTTTTTCAAACCCTTTAGGGATGGGAGTCCCAATAGTCTTACATCATGTCGCGAATCAACCACATACTCTTTCTCCTCATTTTGCTAGCTTTCCCACCAGACTCCCAGATTATCTCTTCAAGGTTCTATTTTTTACTGCACCTCTGCAGTATCATGAACCCTCCATTTCATCCACAATCAGTTTACCCCTATGCAAATTTCCTTTCATTTCACCTACCTCATACAGAAACCCACCCATGGGGCCCCCACCCTCCACTAGTTCTCCAAGCAAATTGTGCCCTACCCGGGCCAACCATATTACATCGGGGCACCCGTTTCTGTATTTGTACACTCACCCCAAATTATTCTTTATTTATTTGGTACATTGTAAAAAACCTTTGTTTCCAACATTTACATTACCTTTTTGTCATCACCTTTGGCGACCTTCTTCCCTTTTTTGGAAAATGAAACCCATGTCACCCTTGGTTGGGGCATTCCTTAACCTCTACCCTTGTTGACATCATCCATATACTCCGAGTATCCCATAGGCCACTTACCTCTACCCTCCGAGTTTGTTCACTTTGTCCTGCCTCTAGCACAACTTATCCCACGTTTTGTTGTCCCCTTGACACTCGACTTAGTTGAATGGTTGCGGCCACTTATACTTTGCATATACCCCCAACCAAGGGCAGTCTTGAGTCTTCATACATCTTGACTTCGACCATGTACCTCCTCCAGTTCGTAACCTCACCTAGTATATTTCACAAAGCCCTTTGCTTCTGGGAGTCGCATCCCCTTTTTTTGTCGACATCAGCACAATTTTCCAAAAGGGCAACAATATCTTGACTCTCATTACCTTTCCAATGAGAGATCTCAGATGACACAGGGAGAACCATAATTTCTCCCTGCTGTCATTGACCCCCATAACATTCAACTTCAACACTTTTTCATGTTACAGTGGGTCTTACTTTGCGACTCTTGCAGTTATTTCTTATATTTTCCTAAGACCTATGAACTTGGTTGGGCTATCAATGCCTACAGAATCCGTGATATTTCTTACAAATGTCACTGCCTACTATTCAGAGTATGTTCCTCCGCAGAATTGTCTACTGCCTTTATCAAAACCACCCCCGAGGGAACTGTAGTTGTCTACATCAACACATCATTCCTTTTTTGAGTTACATGACACGAGCATGGGGCATGCCCGCCTCGTTTGTACACAGTTTATTTTTACACACCTTATGGAAGGTTGGGTTCTACAGGTTCCCTTCTCCCTCCAACGGGTAACTCTTGACAATCCCACTATCACTCTCTCTTACAACGACACTCTTAGTAGAAGAAACATTGATGGATTTCATCTATACGTATGCTCCTAACCTCATCCATCAGGGGGCATCTGTTATCACTAAAATTTCATCCGCAAATGGTTACAAGATTTCAGCATCACCAAACAGTTATGAGGTCACCCATGGAACAAAATTACCACAAAAGCATTTCCAAAGGGTCAAAAACTATACAACTAGTGACAAAATTAAAGTGCGCTATGACTACACAGGGTGCACGTGCACATGCGCGAAACAGAAACATAGGAAAAATGCACATGCACCCGATGCACGACTGTGGTTGAAAAAAGCTATGCACATGTGAGAACGATGCATTTATGAGAGTGGTTAGCCTCCCACCCACTTCTGGTTTAGCTTCCCAGTTGATTTGACACTCAAATATGGACTAGATCCGACTGGGTGGCTGGTCAAAGACCTAAAAATGCCCTAATTAGCCTCTTTACACACTACAATCTAGTTGCACAATACCTCAAAGAGGTGCTATAAAAAGGCCATGGGTGCACTTGATTTTTTAAGGAATTTCAATAGCAAATTTATGTTGCTACTATTCTCTTGAGGAATCCCTTATTCTCATCAAGAGTATCTTAGCACCATTTCATTGGCCAATCCATCTCACCCCTTGAGTGGATTTGTAAGGAATTCTTTCACCATTTTCATTTCAAATTTGTAAGAAGAGCTTATTTGTGGGGGTCCAAGAGACCTCCCTTGGAGGAAGAAGGGACTCATAATCCTCTTTCTTCTTGGTGTTTTCTTTCACTAATATCAACCTTACCATTGGTGACATGGGTCTTATTGTTTCTTTTGTCCTTATGTCCCTATGTTCATTAGTTTAGTTGTTATTTTATTTCTTAGTTTAATTCTTAGTTGTTCTTTTATATTTCTTTCTCTAACCCTTTTCCTTACAGTTGTCCTGCTTAGAAAACCCAACTAAGCTTGCAAGAACCTCTATTTTGCTCACTAAGGTGACGAAATAGGCGCAACAATGGCTATGGTCATTCATGAGAAGATAATTACAATGAGGCTCTGAAGGCCTTTTTATGTTAAAAAATAATTCCAAAACCCTAGACATCCAAAAACCTAACCCTATTACATTAACTTCACAGTGTTGTAACTTTTGCATACGATATTCATTTTAGGCGTGTGATAGCCCATTGGAAAGGTATTTTCGATAACTACGTATTACACCATCAAACTCTAAATTCATCTAAATTTTGACTGTGAAGAGATAAAATAACATTGTTTCGGGCCCCAAAACGGCCCTAGAAGTACAACAAGATTTGCTGACATGAAAACATACAAAATAAGCTAGTTGGATTAGGTGGGAGGCCACTAGTATCCACCTGGAAGGTGCGTAGGGATTAAGAAAACCCTGGAAGTGTAGAACCCACAATTAAAAATAAGTACAAAAGAACATGTTGAACTAAAAACTGACAAGAGGAGCTAGTTGGAACAGGTAGGTGGCCACCAATATCCACCTGGATCAATCCTCCCCCCTTAGGAAGCAATGGTATCCATTGCGTTGAGTGCCCAGGGAAGAGGGGAAATCATTTTATGAATCTGAATCTTGGTGAGATTCATGCTTTGTTGGAGAAGTTATGTTGATTGGTCTGTGGAAGATTGTCACAAGCCTGTTGCTGGCAGGGTTGAATATGCTCCACCAATCTATTGTCTCTGGGTTTGACGGGGCATTATGTAGGAACCATTGTAGGTGAATAAACAATCTATTTTTATTGGATAGAAGGTGTTAAGGTTTCATTGGTTGTAGTGATATTTTGTGCATCCTTTGAACAAACTGTGAAGAGGATGAGTTTTGCAATATGAGAGATTACCTTGCAGCATTGTTTTGGTGGAGCAGTAGTGAGAACTACCTATGGTATCCTATAGAGTTGAAATCCCAAAGTAATAATGATACTATGGGGTCTAAAATCATAGACAACATGACGAATCCACATATATGGTTGGCCCAAAACCACATCACAGACATCAATAGGGGAAACATCACACATTACCTCATCCTTGAAGGGCTCGATGCCATAGAATAGGTGACACTGCTGGATGACACGGAGATCTTGTCCCTGGTGAAGCCAACCGATGTTGTATGGTTGCGGGTGTGGTGTTGTAAACAACCCAAAATGTTTGACGACATTAGCTGAGATGAGGTTCTTCTGGATGCCATTATAAACGATGAAATGCAATGGGATCCCCTTCACCCACATCTATGAATGGAAGAGGCAGTCCCCTCTTCAAGATCTACCGATTCTTATGGTTGAATTATTGTGGTCGTGACAGTGGCAGTGGGGTATACGTCGATGATATTTATTTTTCAATATTTTCTGGATCAAATTATGAATTAGGGTTAGGCTCTGTGTCTTTGACCTTGGCCATCAATGACTGTTTCGAGCGACATTCATTGGTGTTGTGCTAGGGGATTTTGGTGGAATTCACACCACTTCCCAATGTAATTATTCATCTTTCCTTGACCCTTATTGTCCTGTTTCTTGGACTGGTTGTTTGGAGGTTTTTGGTTAGGGCCATCCTTACCATGCTTCAGTTGTAGCATATTTTCAGACCCGAATTCCTATTGGTTTGATATCTGATTTTATACCTTTAACATGATTGACCCAGGTTCAAGTATATTGGGGTTCCAACAAAGCCTCTAAAACTATCGGCCCTTCTGGTAAACCAGAAGGAAATGCAGTACATAGAGTGCTATGCGTAGTCTCACCCAAGATAGTCTTAATGGGTGACTGCAATACTTAGGTGTTTGCAGTCTAGGATTGATTGGAGATATGAGAGGTGTGCGCTGAGAGTTGTATTTAACTTATTAAATAAATATATTGTCATTCTTAATTATGCATGTAATGTAATCAACTCATTCATTCATCATGTTAATATCTACTCATAAACAGTAAAAGAGACACAAACATTCAATCCCATAACATAGGTTTTACTGTGGTTCACCCCATCTTGGGCTATGTCCACAAAGATCTGGCTCTTAAGCTCTTTTATTATGGTAGTTCCAAAAATATAGCATCGCACACTTTGCAACTCCTCCTCAGTCGGGTTGAGATCTATTACAAGGAGGACTATATCACACTAGGATCCTCAGCCTGTGATCTAACCCTAGATATCTACCCTTCTATCCCTCTCCCTCTCAACAACTTTCAAAATTATGTCGCATGCCAGAGTATTACAAACTAGTTATCAAAACATGACTCTTCCTCAAAAACCCTCTTATCACGTCTCTCTTAGTCCGACTCTAAAACAACTCTGCTCCTCTATACCTCTTGGGTATATATATATATATATATATATATATGTTTTTGTCTCATCATCCATTACAATGTATTACAAAAACCCTAACCCTAACGTTGTTAGGTATTCCATGCATGCGCCTGTGCTGCTCTTCCTTCCAGTTGTCTCTTTATTCGTGCATGCCTTTCTTCCCAAAATAGCCTTTCTTTCCGATTTGGCCTGCTTCCAACAGGCCCCTAACACTAACATGTGGCTCGTACTGAGCCACCTAACCCTCGTGTGCTTCATTGATCTCCCTTATGATTTCTTGGAACTTATCCATGAGCTTCGTTGCTTGTGTTTGGGCTTGCACGATATTCTCCTTGAGTGTGTCCAATATCTGCACTGCAATATCATCATTGACCAACCTTGCCCATTATTCTTGGTTTTGTGCCATATATTTTTTGTCTTCCTTTTCCATTGCAATGACCTCTGCTGCTCACTCCTGGAGCAGTTCCATTTGAGCCCGACACTCCTTTTTCTACATCTATGTAGTTATGAGTTCTACCTGTAGTTCTTCATGTATTGTGCCCCTTTGACATGCTCCATTATCAATATTGTCTTCTGCCTCTACTTGAGATCCTGGATAGTTGTGCTTATCCTTTATTCTTCCTGATCCCACTACTGGACCTATTGATCTTCTTCCATCTTCGTCCAAAGTTGCTTTGCTTTCTCAAAAAATCCGGCCACTACGTGGACTTGTCATTCTATCTCTTGTATATATGTTGTTTCCTCCTATTTCCTTTTCTCCCTCACCTTTGGTGGAGTGATACATGTGATTTTCTCCCAGATATTCTTGATATCCTGTTAGTATTGATTTATTGTCTATACAATCTGATCAATCTTCTCTGTCGCCATGATTTCGGCCATCTGTGCGTTCTTTGGAATCTTCTTGTCAGCTACGATCACTTTCTGTTCCAGTCCCTTCACACGTTCCTTCTCCTCTTTGGTCTCAAGGTTGGCCTGCTCGAATACCAATTCCAACTCATCCTGGTTATCCTTTACCTGCTGCAATTCTGATGTATCTGTATGTGCACGAGACTGTACCTCCTGTGTAACACTGACTTGCAGTTTATATAGTGCCTTGGTTGGTATCCGTAGCAATACCAACTACAGTTGAGCCAAGTCCTTTAGGGGTGTCTTCCCCATGATTTCGTCCATGCACAACATGTTGGGTGTGACGTGAAACATTGAACTCAGCTGTGCTATCATCTGGATTGTATCCTTCTCTCTTTCTCCCACTTCACCTCGTATATGTGATGATGACGGGCATGTTTCTACATTGTTTTCCATTGCCCGCGCTTCCTTGATATTCCCTAGGATTTGTCACATGTATGACAGATTTTATCCAATTCTATCCCTTTGGCACGCAACATTCTCAAAATCCTCAAATGTACAATCCTAGACCACTTGGGCCACCATTTATGCATCATCCTCTGTGATTGTGTATTCTAGAGGTGTTATATGTGCCTTCGTATTCTTGTGTGCACGCCCCATCTGGGTGGTTGGCCGCTTATTCTAGCCTGGATCTTATGGAGTAGCACTCGATATAGTCCCTTGTGATGTCTCGGCCTGCTTCTACTATACTTGGGGTGCCCATGTGTTATTCTTCTCCCCCATCTGACTCCTATCTTAGATGTCCCCCCTTTCTTTTGTTTTGTCTTGTTCTGAGCTATCCATGGTTTCTTAGGAAATATGAACTCCTGGGGCTATGTTTGTTCCTACCCTAGCTCCTCATAATGTGTATGTTCCTCATCCTCTATCTTTGCGGGTATTTCTCGAGTAAGTATTGGAATCCTCCATTGGTCTTCCCAATCATTAATGGTCATTTGTATTCCCCCCTCCGTGATGCAGTAGCACAGTTTTAGCCATTGATTTTCGGGGTCCTTTTGCGCCTGGATCCACATCGCATGTTTAGTGTCTTTGAAATTGTCTATGCCATGATATTGTGCAACAACTTTCGACGTTATCCTCCAAGTTTTGGCGATGGTGTCTTATAGGTCACGAAGATATCCTTCGAATATAGTTGCATTCTCTCTTCTATTCTTGGAGTCTGAATCGACCCCACGTGATAAGTATCTCGCTCCACAACAGGGTTTGGGTTTAGTGGAGAAAAATGAGTATTTCGGCTCCTTCCATCCCATAATGGCTATTAGGATGAGTAGCCATGAATAGTGAAATTATGTCCCTAGATCCTGCACATCCTTGCAGTCAAATAAGAACAAATTCAACAAATAAGGGGCCTAGGTGAGTGTGGTGCCCTCGATACACTATGTTGGAGCTGTGACAACCCTAGCCGGGACTTCCTCCTTGTGGCATTTTCTGAGCAACTTGAATGCCATAATTTTTGTGGACATTCTTGTCACAACGTCGCTAATACACCTGATAATGATGTCATGTGACCCCCTTTCGTTGCCGTATTTCTTATTCATCTCCTCGGCCATTGATTTCTCCTTTTTTCTTTCCTCGAGGAATTGTGCGGGATCAATGCCTCGTGATGGCAGCCCTGTGATGTGTGCGATGAGCTCCACGTCTATTGAGGCGAGCTACTCCATCCATAGATATCCACCATGTGTGACTTCCATCGACTGCTTGACGCAACTTTTTACATACTGGCCTCTCCCAAAGTGTGGTAGGTCCAACAGACCTAAAATCCCAGTTTTGGCTAGTCCTGCTGTCCACTGGAGTGGTTGATGGATTGGTTCCCCAAAATGTCCTATACCCACAGTCTATAGGTAGACTTGCTTAGAAAACTCCAGGAACTTGTCTGTGTCTATTACATCATGCCCTAAGTACCTCAATTTCTCTACATAACCTAACAAATTTGTTGGTACATGTGCCCCTTCCGGTATGCATGACAAAACAATTGTTGCGACGGGTTGTCTGTGCGGTGACCTAGGTATTGTCTCCTTATACTTTCTCTATGGTGGCTAACTCGAGGTTCCAGCCTCCATTGTTCATTCTTCGATATACTACTCTGGTAGACTAGTGACATCTTCCACTACTCCCTCCTGTGGATGTTTTGATGCAGTTGTCTATGATTATTCTTGCACAGTCGTTTCTTCTTGGTTTGGAGTCGTCCCATTGACTCTCGGGTCTTCTATAGGGTTTTCTGGTTTCACTTGGCTTCCTACGCCCTCATTCTTTCGACCTTTCCCCTCTTCCGGCATATAAATGTCCATGGCCACAGGTTTTTTATGTTGGGTTTCTTCCTCAATGGGTGTGGGGCTTACTGGTGTTGCATCCGACGATGGTATTTCATCAACATTGACGAATTTTGGTGGATGAGATGGTTGTTGTTCTATTTTTTTTGTTTGTGATTATGCTTTGGTCCTACCTCGGGGTTGTCTGGAAATTTGGTTGAGTTCTCCTTATTTAGGTGGTGTCATGGTGGTAAAAACTTGTCGTTCTCCGAGCTCAATATCCTCTACAACCTCTGCAAACTTCACTCTCTCCTTCGTATGTTCTATCGCTATGTGATTTTTCCAATTTCGCAATAACCTTTCCGCTCCCGCGTCCCTACTTTGTATTGGCATCATGTGAATCTTGTTGAAGATGTTACCGTGATTATGCCTTAATTGAACTGCCAGTTCCTTCTTACTTTACATTGATTTACCTCGCCATCGCCAGTTGGTGCAATTAATGCGATGTCCCATCAATCGTTTCTGACATTCAATTCTACTTTCTTTCGTCACTTGGCGCTTCTTTTACCGTAGACTCCTTTCTGTCTTGTTTTCACTTTGAACTGACCATTGGCCTTGTAATTTTGAGCATGCGTTCTCCTTCTCCTTTTGGCACATTGTGCCTCTGTTGTTACCTTTTGATATCCTGTAAAAAAAATTTTGACTGCGCGGTGACTTTCAAGTTGCGGGTGGTTGACTATCCTTGTACAACTTCAATCGACTCCCATTGATCATCCCTCTGAGTTCTGCGCCTCCTGATTCCATAAAATATACAACTCCCCCATCTATGACATTTTTTACTTCATATGGTCCTAACCAGTGCATTCTGAGTTTTCTCGGATGCTAAAGGGATTTGTTGTCATACATCAACACTAAGTCTGTTGCCTTGAAATTTTTTCTCTTGATATGTCTATCATGCCAAGATTTTTCCCTTGCTTTCTGAAATTTTTGCTAGAACCATTCTAGGATCCTATATTCCTCCATGATCATTAGTTGATTCAACCTATCATGTATTGTGCCTCATTCTGTCATGTTTGTAATTGATTCTCGCAGACTGGGTACCAAGAATTCTATTGGCACCACTGCTTCTTTTCCATATATCAATCTGAATGGTGTGTGTCATGTCAACGTCTTTCATGTGGTCCTGTAATGCCACAATGTTGTTGGTATTTTTAGGTCCCAATCATCCCTATTAACATTACATATCTTCGTCAGTGCATTTTCAAGGATTTTGTTAAAGGATTCTACTGTTCCATTCGCTTGTGGATGATATGGTGTACTATTTTGGTGGTGGACTTCAAATTCCTTGTTCATGGCCTTAATAATGTTGTTAATGAAGTGAGTGCCTTGGTCGCTCATCAAAATTCTTGGGAAACCAAATCTAGTGATCACATGTTCAAATATAAAATGTGTTGATGTCTCTGCACTGCAATCTTTGATGGGTGTTGCTTCCCCCATCTTGTCAGGTATTGTGTCTTAGTGATAATGTACCTTTCTCCTGTCCTCTTTGCTGGTGGGTTAATTGGTCCTACAAAATCTATTGCTCATTTTTCTAATACCTGTAATGTTACCTATGGTCGCAATGAAACCTTGTCCCTTCTATTAGGTTTACCAACCCTCTGGCATACATCGCATCTTTGGAAATACTCTTTCGAGTCTATGTGAATGGTCGGACACCATAGTCCTGCGCGTAATACCTTCTATGTAGTAGCTTTGCCTGCGTAATGTCCTCTTGTTATTCCCTCATGGGATTCTGCTAAAATCATTGGTATTTCGTGTTCTAGCACATATCTTTGCAAGATGCTATCTATAGCCCAGACTACTAGGTTATCCTTCTGCGTGGTGTTATATTCCTGTGGCGTAGTCCCTGTACTCAAGTACTAGATGATTTATGCAAAGTATCCATCGACGATCTGAACTGAAAATAATTGTGCATCTGGAAATTTGTCCTCTAAATTTGTAGGTTCCTCTTCGTTTGTGATCCTTGACAAGTGATCAGGTCTTGCATTCATCTTTCCTGGCTTGACTATTACTTCAAAATCAAATTCTTGAAACAATAGTAACCATCGACATATTCTCCCCCCCAACACTGGCTTGTTGACTAGGTACTTAAGGGTTGAGTGATCTGTGAACATATTAAAATGTTTCCCCAATAAGTAGTGTCTGAACTTCTGAAGCACATAGACCATAGCTAAGCCTTTGCTCTCTATATTGTGTAGTTCTTCTCTAATTCTAACATTTTTCTTCTTGCAAATGCTATAGGATGATCCAAATCTCTTCCTCCTGGCTGTGCCAAAATAACTCCAAGTGTTATGGACGATGCATGTACATGTACGTGGAATGTTTTCTCCTAGTCTTGGAATACTAGTATTGGCGTTGTTACCATTTTTTCTTTCAGCATATCCATACCGTGTTGACAATCCTCATTCCACTGAAACTTTGTATCTTTCCTTAACATTTTCTCCATTGGAGTGGTGATCTATGCATATCCTTTGATAAATTTTTTGTACTATCATGTGTGTCCCTCTCTTAGTTGATGGACTATTTTTGGTTGTGGCAGGTTAACTATTACTGCAATCTTTGCAGGATCTACTAGTAATCCTTGCTTGCATACTATATGGTCCAATAGTATCCCAAATGGTTTTCTGAAGATGCACTTCTTGATGTTTAATGATATATGGTACTGCCTACATCTTTCTAACATTAGCAACAAGACCTCTACATGGTATTTCAATAGACTATATGTTGAAATTACTAAGACAACTGAGAGGGGGAGGGGGTGAATCAGTTGTTATTGTGCTTAAACAATTTTAAGTCTATTAATACATTCGTAATATTTCTTCAAGTGATCATCAACATTATACATCATATCAACAATAAAATAATGAGCATCATTCACACATAAGATATACACAGAGATAGATTTTCATGAGGAAACCCATAAAGAGAGAAAACCTCTTCTTCTTCGAAATGATAGGCAGTCTTTTAAGTTCTGTACATCATCTATAATTGAGCACCAACTCAATGTGAGGCTACAACCTTTTTTTTGCAAGCTGCAACTTGCTGAGAGCACCAACTCTATGTTTTATCTAGCACCCACTAGAAGGAAGAACCAACTCCCTGGTTTCTCTAGCACCAACTCCCTGGTTTCTCTAGCACCAACTAGAAGGAAGCTACAACTCCCTGTGTTCAAGAACCCACTTGAACCTCTGAGGACACCAGTCCTCCCTAGCACCTCCTAACCACCCTGAAATATGAATATGAAATCATGAAACCAATTATAGTGATATAGTGTTCAATAATAGCTTACCAGTCTCATCACTGTTCTACAAGATTTTGCTACTCAGTGTTCCTCACTGTCTTCCAGCAAGCATCCGTTTCCCATTCTATTATTCTTCCTTTTGTGCTCTGTGTTCCATTCCCATTCAATGTACCTTTTGTTTCCTATCCATTTCAACTGCTACACCACCTCTTTACTTCCTCCCACATCCATTATTTCACCTCAGCAACAACAACCTCATCACTTCTCTGTGTCGTGTTCTTATAGCTTCTGTGCACCTTGTGCATGCAATATGCGCAATGCTTCTGCATCTCTTCATAGTGAGTGCTCTGTCTGATCATCATTACGACTTCTCAGCTTCTCTGACAATTTGCCCACGTGTTCAGCATCACTGGATGTCATGCTGAGATTCCTCAGCCTCTCTGGAAGTCGAGACTCTTCGCCTTCTTTGACATAGTCGAGCTTATACTTTCTGCTTCAGTTACAAACTTCAATGCTCATCCACTTGTCAGTCCCTCTAAGAATCATATTCATTCACTAGAATAAGCTTGGATACCCTTCATCTCCTCTAGTGATCACACAGAGGTCTCTTCAAATCCTTTGGCAGAGACCATCAATGGTTTCCAGCAGTTAGACTGCGAGGAGAAACATTAGCCCTCCGATCGTGCCCAAAATCCCCTGCACTGTTGGATTGACTTCATGTGATCTTGCGTTTATTTTTGCGTGTGACCAAGTGTCTCGACACTCCCAGTCGCGATCACCAAAACTCCAAAAAGGAGCTTGTCTGCACTAGCTCCTTCCCCCATCTTCCACCGATGTGAACACAGGCTACATCCATTTCACCTTTTCGGTATTTTCGCGAACTTATGACCTTCATCGACCCTCATCGATGGTCCACGATCTCGATGAATTGACGGTCTAGATCTCATATTGAATTCACATATCGTTGTTCCTTAGATGGAGGTTCTCGTCACTCCAAGTCGCGATAGGCGAGACTCCAGGATGGAGCTTAGATCAACGGTCCATAATCTTGGTGTATTAATGGTCCAGATCTCATCGTGAATTCACATATTGAAATTCCTTAGATGGAGGTTCTTGTCACTCCAAGTCGTGATAGGCGAGACTCCGAGATGGAACTTAGATCAACGGTCCAGAATCTTGGTGTATTGACGGTCCAGATCTCATCGTGAATTCACATCTCACAATTCCTTAGATGGAGGTTCTCGTCACTCCAAGTCACGATAGGTGAGACTCCGAGATGGAACTTAGATCAACGGTCCAGAATCTTGGTGTATTGACGGTCTAGATCTCATCGTGAATTCACATCTCGCAATTCCTTAGATGGAGGTTCTTGTCACTCCAAGTCATGATAGGAAAGACTCCAAGATTGTTTCGCGATTTCGCATATCGCGAATTTGAACCTCTTTCCTTTGGATTTCCTAATCTACGAAACTATGAAATGGAGCCTTTGTGGTGCTCTGATCTTTCACCATGCGTCCATCCTCGATCAATCCTGGATCCAACGTTTCAGGTCATTTGTCCATTTCACATTTCGCGAGTTGGAAGGATAGAGCACTTTAAAGAATGTGCAGGTTCTTCCTGATCCAATGATGGTTGGAACTTATGCTCAGATATGACGCCTGAGATCTTTCCTTCTCTTCTGTGCATTCTTCTTGTCTACAATCTGATCTGACGGTCCTCCTTCTTTCGGGAAATTAAATAGGATCCAACGATCACTGACGATTCTCCTCCCAAGCTTAGGCACTGCGTTCGACTCTGCGCTAATTCCTCTTGAGCTTACTTTGTCCTTGTTTTTCCTTTGCTGCATACTCTGATCTTTCCATCAGTGACAAGCACATACTGCCTGTAAAGCATGCCAACCATCCTCTGCACTATCTCTTCTGATCTTATCAAGCTTACTTTGTAGAGTTTTCCCAAAATACTTCTGGTGCCCATCTGTTACATTCTTCCTATACTGAAGCCATCATCGTTGTTGTACTTGACATCAATGACAAGCATACTCTGTGTGTAGAACATGCGAACAATCTCCCCCTTTGGCATTGATGTCAACAAAGGCACCCAGATTCTTTTCTCCCCCTTTGACATCAATGTCAAAGAGAGCATGCTCCCCCTGAGCTATTGCAGTATTTTTAGAAGGTATCAGATATTCAATCAATCAATACAAAACTCCCCCTAACAGGATGAACTTTCTTAGATGTCATATGGGATGACACCCAGCTTCTATTGGAGATAATCAAATGGTGTCTTGGCTAGGGGTTTAGTAAAGATGTCTGCTATCTTTTATGTGGAAGGGATATAATTCAACTGAACAACTCTATTTGTGAATTTTTCTCTGAGAAAATGGTATTTTATTGGGATATGCTTAGTCTTGGAATGAAGAATAGGATTCTTGGAGACACTAATGGCACTAGTGTTATCACAGTGAATTGTAATCGGATCAGTATAGCTTACCTTCAAATCTGCAAGATTTTGAATCATCCACAAGATCTGAGTATAGCAAGTAGCAATAGCAATGTACTTTGATTTTGTAGTTGATAAGGAAATAGACCCCTGTTTCTTACTAATCCATGCTACCAACGAGTCTCCCAGGAAAAAGGCACGTCCACTGGTGCTCTTTCTTTCATCTACACAATTTGCCCAATCTACATCTGAATAAGCAGTTAACTGAAAATTCTGATTTTTGGGATACCACAGACCATAAGTCATTGTTCCCTTCAATTATTTGAATATCCTTTTGACAGCTATCAAATGAATTTGCTTAGGAGCAGACTGATAACGACCTACCATTCCAACAACTTGCATTATATCAGGACGGGATGCTGTGATGTACAGAAGAATTCCTATCATTGATCGATATGTCCTTTGATCAACATCGAGTGAAATGTCATCTTTACTAAGCTTGCAACCAACCACCATGGGTGTACTAACAGGAGAGGAGTCCTCCATCTTAAATTTCTTCAACATCTCTTTCAAGTATTTTTATTGAGATATAAAAATTCCTGCAGAACTCTGTTTTACTTGTAAGCCAAGAAAATATGACAGATCTCCTATCATGGACATCTCAAATTCCGTTTGCATAGAGTTACAAAACCACTGGAAAGATGATTCATTAGTGCACCCAAAAATAATATCATTTACATAAACCAAAACAGCTAATAAATTATCACCTTCAAACTTAATGTAAAGGTTGTTGTCAACAATACCTTTCTTGAATCCTTTATCTTGTAAAAATTTGTCCAATCTATAATACCAAGCTCATGGTGCTTGTTTCAGTCCATATAAGGCCTTCTTCAGCTTGCAAACATTATTAGGATTA
>SNQJ01S0036633.1:99387-124378 GCA_010110895.2 Picea sitchensis
ATTGTTTCATCTTCATTCATATTTATTTGTTCAAATTTCAATCTGTATGTTTGAAATTTGACATCTTTTACTTTCTCATTTCCTTCATAACTACTAATAAGTTTATCCCACATTGCTTTAGTAGTTTCAAGATGCATCACCTTTACAAACTCATCTTCAGCAAGTCCATTCAAGATAGCATTCATTCCCTTAGCATTAAAAATAAAATCTAACTTATCATCCTTGGAGGCTAGCACAACAGGCTTTGTATATCTAGTTTCTACTACATCCCAAACATCAGCACCCAGGGCCATTAAGTATGTTCTCATTCTAATCTTCCAGAAGGCAAAATTTGTTCCATCAAATAGAGGGGGCTTAGTGGCTGAAGTCCCTTCATGACTTGTCATGTTGAAGTTTACAGATCTACCTTTGAATAAAAGGAACCCACTCTGATACCAATTGTTGAAATTACTAAGACAACTGAGAGGCGGGGGGGGTGAATCAGTTGTTATTGTGCTTAAACAATTTTAAGTCTATTAATACATTCTTAATCTTTCTTCAAGTGATCATCAACATTATACAACATATGGACAATAAAATAATGAGCATCAATCACACATAAGATATACACAGAGACATATTTTCACGAGGAAACCCATAAAAGGAGAAAACCTCTTCTTCTTCAAAATGATAGGTAGTCTTTTAAGTTATGTACATAATCTATAATTGAGAACCAAATCAATGTGAGGCTACAACCTCTGTTTTGCAAGCTACAACTTGCTGAGAGAACCAACTCTCTATTTTCTCTAGCACCCACTAGAAGGAAGCACCAACTCCCTGGTTTCTCTAGCACCAACTAGAAGGAAGCACCAACTCCCTGTTTTCTCTAGCACCAACTAGAAGGAAGCTACAACCCCCTGTGTTCAAGCACCCACTTGAACCTATGAGGACACCAGTCCTCCCTAGAACCTCCCAACTACCCTGAAATATGAATATGAAATACTGAAACCAATTACAGTGATATAGTGTTCAATAACATCTTACCAGTCTCACCATTGTTCTGCAAGATTTTTCTACTCAGTCTTCCTCACTGTCTTTCAACATGCATCCGTTGCCCATTCTATTATTCTGCCTTTTGTGCTCTGTGTGACATTCCCATTCAATGCACCTTTTGTTTCCTATCCATTTCAGCTACTGCACCACCTCTTTACTTCCTCACACATGCATTACTTCACCTCAGAAACAACAACCTCATCACTTCTCTGTGCCATGTTCTTATAGCTTCTGTGAACCTTGTGCATGAAATATGTGCAATGCTTCTTCATATATTCACAGTGAGTGCTCTGTCTGATCATCATTACGACTTCTTAGCTTCTCTGGCAGTTTTCCCACGCGTTCAACATCACTGGATGTCATGCTGAGATTCCTCAACCTCTCTGGCAGTCGAGACTCTTCATCTTCTCTGACATAGTCGAGCTTATACTTTCTGCTTTAGTTACAAACTTCAACACTCATCCACTTATCAATCCCTCTAAGAATCATCTTCATTCACTAGAAGAAGCTTGGAGACCCTTCATCTCCTCTAGTGATCACACAAAGGTCTCTTCGAATCCTTTGGCAGAGACCATCAATGGTTTCCAGTAGTTAGACTGCGAGGAGAAACATTAGCCCTCCGATCGTGCCTAAAATCCCCTGCACTGTTGGATTGACTTCATGTGATCTTTCATTTATTTCGGCATTTCGGCATTTGGCAATTCGACATTCATGTGACCAAGTGTCTTGACACTCCCAGTCACGATCCTCGAAACTCCAAAAAGGAGCTTGTCTGCACTAGCTCCTTCCCCCATTTTCCACCGATGTGATCACAGGCTACATCCATTTCACCTTTTTGGTATTTTCGCGAACTTATGACCTTCATCGACCCTATTTGACGGTCCACGATATCGATGAATTGACTGTCCAGATCTCATCGTGAATTCACATTTCGTTGTTCCTTATATGGAGGTTCTCGTCACTCCAAGTTGTGATAGGCGAGACTCCGAGATGGAGCTTAGATCAACGGTCCAGAATCTTGGTGTATTGACGGTCCAGATCTCATCATGAATTTGCATCTCATAATTCCTTAGATGGAGGTTCTCATCACTCCAAGTTGCGATAGGCAAGACTCTAAGATGGAACTTAGATCAACGGTCCATAATCTTGGTGTATTGACGGTCCGGATCTCATTGTGAATTTGCATCTCACAATTCCTTAGATGGAGTTTCTCGTCACTCCAAGTCACGATAGGCGAGACTCCGAGATGGAACTTAGATCAACGGTCCAGAATCTTGGTGTATTGACGGTCCAGATCTCATCGTGAATTCACATCTCTCAATTCCTTAGATGGAGGTTCTTGTCACTCCAAGTCGCGATAGGCAAGACTCCGAGATTGTTTCGTGATTTTTCATATTGCGAATTTGAACCTCTTTCCTTTGGATTTCTCGATCTGCGAAACTCCAAAATGGAGTCTTTCTAGTGCTCTGATCTTTCGCCATGCATCCATTCCCGATCAATCCTAGATCCAACGTTTCAGGTCATTTGTCCATTTCACATTTCGGGAGTTGGAAGGATAGAGCACTTTAAAGAATGTGTAGGTTCTTCCTGATCCAACGATGGTCGAAACTTATGCTCAGATATGACGCTTGAGATCTGTCCTTCTCTTCTGTGCATTCTTCTTGTCTACAATCTGATCTGATAGTCCTCCTTCTTTCAGGAAATTAAATGGGATCCAACGATCACTGACACTTCTCCTCCTGAGCTTAGGCACTACGTTCAACTTTGCGCTAATTCCTCCTAATCTTACTTTGTCCTTGTTTTTCCTTCGCTACATACTCTGATCTTGCCATCAGTGACAAGCACATACTACTTGTAAAGCATACCAACCATCCTCTGCACTATCTCTTCTGATCTTATCAAGCTTGCTCTGCAGCGTCTTCCCAAAATACTTCTGGTGCTTGTCTGTTACATTCTTCCTGTACTGAAGCCATCATCGTTGTTGTACTTGCCATCAATGACAAGCATACTCTGCCTGTAGAACATGCCAACACTATATACTGTCCAATCATCCAAGTATACCTCTAGAAATTGGTGAATAAATTCCTTAAATGCAATTATGACTACTCTGGAAAATATTTTCGGTGCATTCTTTAGTCCAAACAACATGAACATGTACTGGTAGGATCCCCATTCCATAGAAAAAGTGGTCTTGTATCTGTCTTCTGGCGCTATCTTGATCTCATGGTATCCTGACAATCCATCAGTGAATGAGTAAACTTCGTGTCCTCCTACATTCTCCAACACTTCATCCGTGAAGGGTGTAGGGAATGGGTCATGTAGGCATGCCACATTTAAGTTCCTCAAGTCGACGGATATTCTTATCATACCTTGTTTCTTCTCTTGAACTACCATTAGGCTTATCCATTCTAATTCTTCCATAGGTTCTGTGATGCCAACTTTGAGCATCCTATCAATCTCAGCTTTGACTTTTCTCTTATATATCGAATTTAGTCTGTATGGTCATTGTCTGATTGATCTTGCCTCATATCTGAGTGGTATCTTCATTTCACCTAGCTCACCTGTTATTCCCTTCATTCTGTAAACATTGTGGGGAATAGGTCGTTGTACTCGCACAGTAACTCTGTTATGCTTTCCACTGTTTGTTCATCCCAGTAGTATCCAATGCTGGCCATTTTTGGATTCTCAACTGTCCCAATGTTGACTTTCTTCACCTTGATCGGTGCAACAATTACTTATGATTCTAGAGGTGGACCTTCCACTTCTCTTTCTCCTTCCTCTCCCTCAATCTGAATATTGTGCGGATCGTATTCATCTGGTACATCTTCCTTCACATGGTATCATGACAATAATTCTTTCACTGTCTGTCTGTTCCGCTGTTGTTCTTATGTTATGAGTTCAACTTTTGGTTCCTTAATGAATATCACCCCTCTTATTTTCTAAAGTTTTGCATCTATGTTGGGGTTCTCATGCTTGAATCAGAAAGTGTCTGTAAATTTTTGTTGTAGTTCTATCCATCTCATAGTTCCTCTAAGCAGTTCCTGGTCTGTATACCAATTTGTTGGTATGCCCTCTAATGTGTGTACGAAGTAATGCGTCCATTCCTTTGGGGTGTCATTTTCCACAATGCTCTGCACTTCTCCAAGTGTTTTGCTGGTGCCCCCTGTCCATTGTACTTCTGTTGCTAGCTTCTTTCCTATTATGCACCAAACCTTATGCGTAGTAACCACTTACATTGGTACCAATCCTTGATTATTTCTTTGTGTGGCCTTGAGTGCTATATCTAGTGCTAAGAGTCTCTGATTTTCTAACACTTCATCTTCATAATGTGTCAAGAATGCTCTAGATCATTTACCCCATGGAAACTGGAAGGTTCCCTTATCTTCGTACCTACCCATCTTACTGCGCATTTTATTCTTGCTCATCTCCTTGTGGAAACTTTGTGTAGCCTCTGTTGCCATTTCTCTAAACCTGTATCTGAGTCTGAAACACATGAAGTAATGCTCCACCAACTAAGTATCCCATCTGTAGATGGGTTTACGTAATCCTCATCTCGCATAGTTGTTATGTAAAACTAGATGATTTCCTCAAAGTCCAAGCAAGTAGGCTCTACAAAACTCTCCCCTTATGATGGGTCTAACGACACAATAACCCTGTATTCTCCTAACTCAAATGCCATTTCCTGTGTATTTAAATTGATTATGGCATGGTTATCAAACGACCAATCCAAGCCGAGAAGTGATGGATATGGTGTTGTGTCGTCCACTATTTCAATCACTTCAAAGTCATCTTTAGTGCACACTCCATCCATGTCTACTATCACTCCTTTCAGTCTCCCAATTGGTATAACTCTGTGTTGGTTTTCTAGTTTCAGCTGAATGAGTGAATACCCTAATGTGGGATCTCCCATACATTGCCATGTCGTTTTTGGTAACACATTGACTTTGGATCCTAGATCCAGTATGATATGTCCCATGTTAAAATCTTTGATGTTGGCGTTCAACATGAAATCACCACTTTTTCTTCTCCTTGTATGTAGGTGATTGACTATTTTCTATTCTAGTTTTCTGTCTATCTCTATGCTACATATTTCTAAAATAGTTTTCAATATTTTGACAGAGGATGGATCATTCAATAGTTTTACACATGATTGAAAAAATCCTTTGATTGTACTTACTTGTCCCAGGGGCTACATTTATTTGGTATAATCCAAAGATGGAGGCATATCGTACTCTGGTACTTCCTTTCCCTTTTGTGCAGTTGAGGTCGACACGGTGTCTTTCTTCAGAAATTCTTGTCTATATTGCTTAAATGTTTCCTTCTCGTTCTATGCATCGAACTGTTTCCTTGGTTCAAAACTATGGTGTACTGGCTCTTGTCAGACTACATCATTACCTATTTTATCTCCTCCGTGCGTAACTGTGTTGATGTTTTGTCCTTCATCCCTCACTTCCGCTGAAATACATTGAACGTTATGGTTGTTTTCATTCCTATTTTCCTGGATCTTTCCTAGTAATGTAGGGCATTCTTCTGTGTCATGATCCGATGTGCGACAATACATACAAGTCACTAGTGGAACTGGACATTCTCTTGCATAATGTCCTGGTTGTTGACAGTTATGACATACCATTGGTCCTCTACCTCTTCCAAAGCCTCCTCTTACTCGTCCTCTACCTTTGTATCCAACTCGATCTCCTCACGACGCGTTATACTAAGGTGCCTGATTGTACTGCGCAGTATTGTACTGAGGCTTGACTATGTTGTACTGTAGTTGCGTGGTATTATATCCTTGTTGCGCAATATTACATTGTGGTTGCGCAGTTTTGTATGGGGTTGGTACTTGTTTAAACTGAGGTGTAGCTTTCCCGGTCATCATTTTTGCCTCCACCCTATCTACATATGATGTCCTCTCTCTCATCAAGTCCATAGTTCTACAGTCTTTGTCATCATGCCCAACTAACTTGCAAAAGTTGCAATATGAACTATTTGGGATTGTCTGGTATTTTTGCATCATTGGGCAGTGATATGGATCGTGACCCTGTTTCTTATAGATTTCACACCATAGTCCTCCAGTTGTTAACGGATTTGGCATTACTTCTTCCATATATTGTGAAAATGTTGAACATTCATTCTTATGATGTCCGTTCATCCTACATGTGGTACACCAAACAAATTCTCATTTTTCCTTACTTTTGTTCTGGTTTAGCTGAAACGTTAAGTTCTTAAAATCCTCCTTCAACTCTTCGATGGTTGGATCCATCTTCCGATATTGGTTTTCTTCCAGTTGTAGGGATTCCTGCAGAGCCTCTTCCTGTGTCTGAAACTTCTATTGTCGTAGTGGATATTTCAAGTGTGGTAGTAGTGAATTTATGAACAAGTGCTTATGTTGCATATCTATCATGAGATATTTCAATTTTTCTTTTAGTCGCTTGAATCTCTGGTCAATATCCCATGCAAATTATCTTGGTTTCTGTCTAATTTCTATCATCTTGTTCATGTATTGGTCCTCTGAACTTGGTTTCTGAAATTCATTTATTAGCAATTTCTTGATATCTGCAATTGATCTAGTTGTCCCTGGTGGATTATTTGTAGCTAAACTCACATACCTGTTAGGACCCTATAATGTACCTTTTTGCTCATACTTTTTGCTATCATTACATCCTTTTCCCACTCATATTTAAGCTTACATTATCACCTTAATCTATTCTTCCAAAGGTATATAATGTTTCTTCTCTTTGCTATATGTTTAATTTGTTTTACATGTAATTTTACATTACTTTCATACTTAGCCATTAATCAAAAATATATAGCTGCTAAAACAGTTTGAAGACTACAGTTAATATATCGTTGCTTCTTGAAGACCACGTTGCTGAAACAGTCAAACAGTACGCAAATCCCGTTGCTGAAACAGTCAGTGATTTGCGATGCTGAAACAATATTTCACATACAACATTAACAAGAAAAGATAATTAAAGGAGTTGTTACACTGGCCGCAACAACTATACCTCAAGCCAGCACCATTACAACCATCCTTGCTTCTTGAAGACCACGTTGATGAAACAATCAAACAGTACGTAAACCTCATTGCTGAAACAGTCTGTGATTTGCGATGCTGAAACATTATTTCACATACAACAGTAACAAGAAAAGATAATTAAAGGAGTTGTTACACTGGCCACAACAGTTGTACCTCAAGCCAACACCATTACAACCACTGTAACAACATTTTTCTACGGAAGATCGGAATATCCTATTCCAGCATAGAAGATTAGATCAGACTAATAATAGGATTTGTATGTACACATGTAATTTTATAATTAATTGTATTAAGAGGATTCTCCTCTTTAAATAGAGGAGAAATCAACATTAGAGGGGAGATTACAGAAGGCTTAACTAGAAGGGAATTACAGAGAAAGAGCGTGTTCACTTTTGATATTGTAACTTGTTACATTGGACAGATGAATAAAAGATCATTTTGAGCATTTCTTCTTAGTTTCCTTTCATTTTTGGGGAATCTTGTGAGAAGGAGAGGGCTCACCTTCTTCACAAGATTCACCCATTAGTTTTTGTAGTGTGTTAAGTATTTTTTTTATTCATGCCTTGTTAAAACTCTGTTTTGCTGAAACTTTGTTTCAACTGATTGTTGCATCGTTTTCATACAATTCATTCCTAGGTAATTGTTGATCATTTTGATTGGTAATTCTGTTTGCAGAATGAGTTTATGAAAGTGTGATAGTCAGAGACAGGTGTTGAAGATTCCTACTTTGGGGAATAGGGTCCTGTTCTCTGTTACAGAATAGTTAGTCTTCTTTGTAGTATGCTGAAAGGTTCATTTTTCCTAGGTTGTTGTTTCTTAATGTAATCCAGGATTCTTCTGATAATTATTTTCCTTTGAATCTTGAATTCTGCAATAGATAGATTGCTTTTGTTGTAATTCAAAGTAGAACTTCAGTATGTTCAAAGCAAGGTGTGATTAGTGTAACTTTTACTACAACTTTGGATTACTTTTGAGATTGAGCATATACAGTGTGTGATTGCCTTTGAAATAAACAGACTTCCCTGGGTTGACAATTTATGTAACACTTGATTGTTTTAATTAATAAACAATTATAGTGACCAACATTTTGGCGTCGTTGTCGGGGAAGGAAATTATATATTTCAAAAGCATTTATGTTTTTCTTTTAGATGTGTATATTGCATGAGAGAACATGGAGCCCCCAAGGAAACTGACCCTATAGGTGGCAGGGGCAGAGGAAGGAGAGGAAGAAAGACTTTTATCTACAAGATTATATCAAAATCTGAATCTTCTGCTCCTCAACGACCAAGCTCTCGAAAACCAAGGCCTCAACCTTCCTTTCAAGAGAATTTTGAAACGGATACAGTTGAGAAACCAACATAAAACATTGAGGATCGAGCAAGTGCAGTAGGGGAACAAACAAAAGAAACCATGGATGGGTATAATGAAGAACTGCACCATGAAGAACAGGTAGGTCCTGAAGGAGAGGTAAACGATGAAAACTCTTTTTCTACTTTAGGATTTCCTATTGGTGATCTTCCTAGAGGAGTAGCTCCCATGAAGAATATTCCACTTTCAGATTTACCTAACTTTCATGGTTTATCTTCTGAAGATCCTGATGAAATCCTTTTCAAGTTTGACATATTATGCAGAAGTTATGATTACATTACCAATGCTAAAAAATTAAAGCTATTTCCAGCAACATTAAAGGTAAATGCATTAATATGGTTCATGAGTCTTCGAGGTCATGTAATCACAACATGGGATCAGATGAAACAGAATTTTTTGCACAAATATCAAGACTATTGCCGAACAAGAGAAAAAAGAGAGGAACTATTCAAGATGATACAGAAAGAGGATGAAAATCTGGAGGACTTTGTGGAAAGGCTACAGTATAATCTACAAAGATCCAGTCACCCCGATGTAAGTAAAGATATTCTTAAAACAGTATTATTAAAAGGAGTAAGGGATGACTGTCTAGATATGCTGAATATGCTTGGTAAAGGGGACATATCTAAAGAATCATATGATCAAATTGTTAACCTTTGTAAAAGATGTTCAAGAGGAGATGCAAGGAATAGATCAAACAATAGGGATACCACATTTTCAAGAGTTCAAAAATCAGCCAGTGGAGGAGCAATAAGAGCCGAAATAGGTAATTTACTTAAGGATTTTAAAACTGAAATATTAAGTTCTTTTGCTTCAAAAATTGACACCTTGCATATTAAAAAGAAACAAGCCGAAGAAAAAGAAGCTCTGCCCATCTTTTGTTCCAAATGCAGAGAAAAGCACCCACTAAGGGAATGCCCATTGGACAAAATGCCAATTTGCACCTTTTGTGATAAGGATCATGAAACTCAACAATGCCCTTCTTTACCAGGAATCAAAGTAGAATTACAACCAACTGATGAAGAAGATGAAGCTATCTATTTGTTGACATAGAGAAGGCAATGGAAACCACGAGGACAAGGTATGAATCCTAATATGTCATTTACATCTTCTAATCATTGGAATAATTATCCTTCTTTTAGTCAAGCAAATTACCCTCCCTTTAACCAAATGCAATACCCACCCTTCAATCAAATGAATTACCCACCCATGCAACAAACAAACCCTCCCTTTGTACACCCAACAATATGGACACCTTGGCCTTCACAACAACAACCTTACGTTAACCAATGGAATCCAAATTGGAGAGGTCAACAACCCTCGTTCCCAAATCAATTTCCTCAATTTCAATCACAATTTCAGCAACCACTCCCTTTACCATCAGGTGCTCCACTGAATAATCAAATGATGTGGCCCAAACTACCTATACAACCTAACCCTAACCCCAATAATAAGGCTGTGCAGTGTATTGATATTCAAAACCAGCCTATACTTTCTGTTTTCCTTGCACAATGCAATGATATTCATTTACGATCTGGGAAAATAGTAGAACCTATCATTGATGATGTTACCTCTTCTGATTCTAATAAAGAAGAAATAAAAAAGCATGATTCACTTGAAGAGGTACAACCATCCTCAAATATTGTTGCTAAAACAGTAGAACCACCATTCCCTCAGCATTTAGATTTGAATAAAACTCCTGAGCCACCTTCTTTCAATCTTCTAGGGGAATTACAAAATCTCTACGTCAAAATTCCACTATTACAAGCACTAAGAGATGTACCAATTTATGCCAGAACTATGCGATACATTTGTGTTAAGAAACTCAGTAGGAAAACTAAAGATCCCCTCACAGTTCATGTCATGGGATATTTGTCTGCACTTATGATGGGTAAAGCTCCTCCAGTTAAATATGGTGATCCCAACCATCCTACTGTCACAGTGAAAATTGGAAAAACAATAATTCCTCGAGTTCTGGTAGACTTAGGCGCTGCTATCAATATTATGACTCTTGAAACTTCACAACTATTACAACTGAAGAATGGAATCAGAGATACCCCAACCATTTTAGAATTAGCTGACTGTTCTACAATCAAACCGAAAGGAGTTATTGAAGACCTAATCATCTCAGTTGAGTCCTAGAATTATCCAGTTGACTTTGCGGTATTACAACCTAAAACAAAGTTGGGGGGTCATCCTCTAATTTTGGGTAGGCCTTGGCTAGCCACAACAGATGCCTTTATCAGCTGCAGATCTGGTTCAATGACAATTTCCAATGGATATGAGACCAAACAACTTACTCTCTACCCTCACGCTACACCCTTGATTAATAATGATAATTCCTTAGTGGGGTGCAAGGGGGAGATGAGGGTTCAAAGGGAGGGAGGGGATGGATCAACAGGAGGGATGGGGAGAGGGTATGGTGGGTGCGGGTGGGGAGAGGGGTGATTCTGGGAACCACCCTCCTCCCCATTGTTTGTAGTTTTTATTTTTTAATTAATTAATTAATTAATTTTATTTTTAATTAATTTTTCTATTTATTTATTGTTTTTCTTATTTATTTCTTTTTTGGGGGGTGGCGGGGGGCAGGGGTTCATTTAAAAAAAAATGTTTTTTGTATTTTTAAAATTGTTAAAAAAACTATTTTTTTAGATATTTTCTCATTTTTTTCAAACAAATTGTGTTACTCATTTTCTTTTTAAAACAAAAGGTGTCTTTTTTCTTTAAAGGAAAACTTGTTTATGGAGTCCTTTTTCCATTTGTTTTTTTTATGTAGATTAAAAAAAAAAAATCCGAAGGAATACCACTTCTTTCAATTTAGGAGCTGATTTTACATTTTTTTTATTTGTGACGGTACTAGTTTTCAAGTCCACAGTTCAAATTAAGTCGTAATTTATATTCAAAAAAAAATTGGTGCTACTAGAAGCATCAGTTTTTTACTTAATGGGATGCAATAGACATGGGTGGTGGGAGGGGCAATTCCTAGAATTTGTTTTGATTTTTTTCAAACACAATTTTTATTTTTTTTTAAAATTGCGTTACTCATTTTCTTTTAAAAAAAATGTATTGTTTTTCTTTAAAAAAAAACTTGTTTATGGAGTCCTTTTTGAGATTGTTTATTTATTTTTACGTAAATTAAATAAAAATTCCAAGGGATACCACTTTCTATTTAGCGGTCGGGTTTATGATTTTTATTTCTGATGGTACGAGTTATCAAGGCCACAATTTGAATTAATTCGTAATTTTAACTTTGCAAAAAAATGGCTCTGCTCGAAGCATCACTTTCCGACCTTGAGGGTCACTTTTCCTCAATGGTATTGGTTTTCAAGGAAATGATTTCAAAAAACTCACATTTTTGACCACCCTAAAAAAAAAGGTGTTACCGATAGCATCAACTTTTGAAATGGAGGTAAGAATATATGTTAAATATGACCTCTAAAAAAATGAGAACTCTAGTTCTCGTTAAGTTGGTAACTTTGTTTTGTGAACCAATCCACCAACAAAATTTGTTTAGTTCATGTTATATTTTCCCATTCACAATTCCCAACAAATTGATATTAAAATTTACAAAATGAATTCCTATGATGTTTTTTATCTTGATCTTAAGATTAAGCTAGTGGAAAAATATAAAGTGATAAAGAAAGAGGGAAAAAATAGTTATTGAACCAGAGAATGCATCATGTCCATTTGAAGTAGTTAGATATAGAGATTGCTATAGAGAATGCTTTTTTTTCCACTTCACTTGAAATAAAACCTACCCCATCTACATCCCCACAAGTGCCCCTAAAAGAAATTTTAAAAGAAGGAAAACAAATGAAGAGGAACCTTGTTAATGCTTCTACTAGAGTCATGAAACACAGAATTGTTGAAAACTTTCCATAAAAAGAATAATTGCTACTAAATGAAGTGGAAATAAGTATTAACAATTTAAACACTAGGTCTACATATTTTACATATTTTAGTAAATCTATGGATGAAGGAAAAAAGAGAACAACAAATTTGTAATAGAATGATTTCCTCACTACTTGTACCATCTATCCAAAATCATTAAGAAGGATAGGCTCCGGGACAAGGAAGAAAATGAATGTATGGGTACGCCTAGTATGTTACCAAGACCTATCTCTTTATAATTATTTACATCAATTCTCATAATGTAAATTATGGGAAATTGGGAGAGAAGAATGGAAGTAGTTTAAAGAAACCAAATTAAACAAGTGATGAATTGGAGTAGTAAATGCTTCAAAATATGGATGATTTAAATGGGATAGTGACTCATCTTGGCGGACCTCCCTATCTTCAAACAAGGGGTTTTATTCATTAAAAAATCATATAAAGTTTGAGTAGATGGTGACTAGAACGATCTTGGAAAATATTTAGAGGGAAAATAAAAAGTGGAGCTTGCTTACAAATTACAAAGTGCTTAACTTCTATGGTACTAGAGAATGATATATTTATAATCATCCTAGAACCATCAAAATAAGCCTACCAAAATTAGAAAAAAGTTACATGAATATTCTTATTAAAAGTATCATTACTATGAGCCCATGGAAGAATCATATCGCATAGGGGGGAGCACAATTGTAGATTGCTCTTGCATCTCAAAATCCACCTCAATAAATACCACCAAATCCTTCCATTCCTCTAATTAAGTAACACATTTTTCTTATACAATAAGAATACATGTTTTCCATGTATTGAGAATTTAGTCTCTAACTAAATTTTTGTTGGAGAAAAAATGGTGAACATGCACCATATTTGAAACTAATAACAAAAATAATTTTGTTAATGCAAAATAATTTCATTCTAATAAAATTATAAAATGGACAAATGAAAAAGATCAAAAGGTGTCACAACTCATTGCCATTCACTACACTGTATGATTCTTTCCCTTTCACTATTCTTTTGTTCTTATGATTTTTCTTCATCTCTCCTATTATAAATTAGATTTAAAATCCTTAAACTTATTCTCCTTTAAAGTAGTATAGAAGAATATGGAGTCAATTTTGGATTTTATTATCAAAGGATTTTAGTATTGTGTACGATATTTTTTTTTGTTGAATTTAAGTTTTCAAAATTATTCTATATTTTCAAAATTTTAAATTGTATATTTGTTTTAGTTTATTTTATATTTGTTTTAATAAGTATCTTAAAAACTTTATAACCATATTTATATATATATATTAAATTCATATATATATTTTAAAGAAGGATTCCTTTTCTTAAAACTCTTAACATTTTATTTTTTATTTTAGAGATTGTTGCTTAATATGTTTTATGGGAATGAAAATATTATAAATATATTGATTTTATATAAATACCCATCTTAAATTTACTTATAATTAGTACACCTTTTCTTTTACCATGTTTTATCTATTCAGTTAATATAATAATATTCATAATTTGCAGCACACCTTTTCTTTTACCATGTTTTATCTATTTACTTAATATAATAATATTCATAATTTGTAACACACCTTTTCTTTACCATGTTTTATTTATTGACTTAATATAATAATATTGATGATGTTTTATTATTCACTTAATATAATAATATTCATGAACCTTTTATCTATTCATTTAATATAATAATATTCATGATTTGTAGATACTATTTTAAACTTATATAAAATTCTCATCTCATCTTTCATATTAAACTTTTTATATTCTATTTATTACTTAAATTTTACTATAAATATTATATTATATAATCTTAACACTTTAAGACTTTCATTACATGGACCCACTATAACTTTTGCACTTGAATGTCAACTATCAATTCACTAAAACCAACTTTAATATTTAATGCTTTTCCTTGCGTGTTCAATTTTTTGTTCATTCCTTTATAAGCTCATTATTTGTGTCTTCATTATTAAATAGTTTAGTTTCTTTTCTCCAATATATAATTCAACTTAGAATCTTTGTCTTTATAAACTCCTTATTTGTTTATACATTATTATTAAAGTTAGCTTCGAATAGGCCCTATATAATTCAACTTAGAGTCCTAATGTTTTTAGTTTTATATTATATTATCTTTTTGTTCCAACGTCGAAAATAATATAATTATTCGATTAAGAAGTGAGTCTTTTTCCTTGTCAGAAATAATACAAGAAAAGCATATGGTCATATGATTGTCGAGAAGAAGTGAACCATTGATGTTCTCATCAACAGCAAAGTATGTTTAAAAAACATGATCCTTTCATAGTTTAAATTAAATTTCTTCCCTGCTTTTTTAAAGAGATTTTTGCTAACTTTATCACGATTAATCATGTGAGGACTTCTTCATTATCAGGTAACTCTGCTCGCTTTCTAACAATTTTTAACTTTATCACCCTTAAACCATTCAAGGGACTTTCTTTTTTATGAAGTCACTTTGCTGCCTTTCAACAAATATGCACATATATCCATTCAGATATGATTGAGCTTGCCTGTTATATATATATATATATATATATATATATATATAATTTAAAGAAAAACGATTATCGCCATTGAATAGATGGCCTATCTACTGAATATTTGAAACGAGGACCACATATAGATGCTCTTACTTTTCTAGGATGGCATCGAGATAGTGAGAGGGACAAAACATTTCCTCCACTTTCTTTACAACTTTTAAGCACTATAGATTACAGTGAATACATGTGCTCAAGTTAAAGCAATAACCAGAGCAAGCAAAGAATCTGAAAGCAACAACTCAAGAGGTGGCCTCCTGATGTGGATAGACTCTAGTTTGATAGGCCAGAGTTATATATATATATCTATATTTTGTTTACTTTTATGCACAGGAACAACTTGTATTTTAAGGAGAGTATCAACTGGTGCACGTCAGGTCACTTCAGCAAGAAGCTTGTAAATATCCATGGCGATTCAATTTCACGGGTGAATGGATTTGAAGAGTCTATTTAACCTTTCCAGTTTTTCAAGTAATAACATTAGACATTCAACATGATCGTGTTCAAAATAGCATAAGAATTTAAGGTCTTCACACAAGAATTACTTACTCATTTTTTCAGTTTAAAAACATCTCACCGAGGCGGGACCAATAGCTGCTGGTGAACATGACATACATCGAATAATATCAGAGCCGATTCGTACTTTAGATCCTCTGTTGAAATTGATATACACATTCGGCATCTCTGAAATGTTGACAAATTGATTCACTCAAGAATAGTTCTTCAACCATTCAATTCCCTGGAAACGTTGCCATGACAGCTGATGCTCGAGGGCATCTGGCAGATTTTTCATTGTCTATAATTACCTGAAAAGAGTGTAGCAGAAGCTGCATGTGGTGCTTCACTTTATCTTTGAAATGACAGTGGCTGCAGGTAGCGTAACGTAACCTGATTTCACAAAAAAAGAATATGTACTGTGCACTGGATACTTCACGCACTATATCGATAACGCTTTACCTTGAGAAAATACCAAATAATAATTGATCCATCCTAACCAAGCACCTATAGGATTAAGAAGTTCAAATCTATAATTTTTTAAGAAAATCTCTTCAACCCAATGTAAGAGTACCTCCCTTAAAATTTGTTACAACTAGTTTGTGCGAAGGTTGATCACTCATTAATGTGTACAGTTAACCCTAACCCTAATTTCATCCTAGTCTAGGAAGTCCCCAAACACTAACCCTAATTTTGACCTCACCTAGGAAGTCCTCTAACCCTAATTTCATCGTAACCTAGGAAGTAATCTAAGAAGTCCCCAAGCACTAACCCTAATTTCCACCTCACAGAGGAAGTCCCCTAACCCTAATTTCCACCTCACAGAGGAAGTCCCCTAACCCTAATTTCCACCTCACAGAGGAAGTCCCCTAACCCTAATTTCATCGTAAGAAGTAGTCTGGGAAGTCCCCCAACACTAACCCTAATTTCGACCTCACCTAGGAAGTCCCCTAACCCTAATTTCATCCTAACCTAGGAAGTAGTCTAAGAAGTCCCCAAACACTAACGCTAATTTAGACCTCACCTAGGAAGTCCCCTAACCCTAATTTCATCCTAACCTAGGAAGTCCGGTTCTAGTTAAGATGTTCGCAGACAATCTAATCGTCTATAAACTCCTAATTTCGACCTCACCTAGGAAGTCCTCTAACCCTAATTTCATCCTAACCTAGGAAGTAGTCTAGGAAGTCCCCAAACACTAACCCTAATTTCGACCTCACCTAGGAAGTCCCTAACCCTAATATCATCCTAACCTAGGAAGTCCGGTTCTAGTTAAGATGTTCGCAGACAATCTAGTCGTCTATAAACTCTTAAGATGTTCGATGATGTCTTTGATTACAATCGAGGTCTCTTGAAAGATGCTGAGATCAAATCTGATCATCAGAAGTTCATGTGAGAGACCAACCGATTGATTTGCAAGAGCCTGTTAACGATGGCACTGCAGTCGATCACCAGCTTTAAAATGGGTGAGGAGATCCACCATTTCACTCACCCACAGCACGTCCTAACCCTTATTTCGTTGCCATATCTCTTCACCTGCCATGGATGCAAAGAATATGGAGCTGGGGCTAGATACAGATGCAACGAATGCAATATTGATATCCATGAATTCTGTGCCAAAGCTCCTCCTTCCATTTCCCATCCATACCACACCCAACACCCTCTCGTTTTCTACAGCAAGCTCGTATCCGGATCCGGATTCGTCAAGTCTAAGTGCGATGTCTGCGGCCATTCCTTCAAGGGATTCGCTTTCCGCTGCAATGCCTGTCACTTCAACCTCCATCCCTGCTGTTCTGAGCTTCCAATAGAACTCAACTTCTACGGCCATCCTCAACACACTCTGAAGCTTCTCTCTGGGTCTCCCTGCGCAGAGGGATCGTCCTACACATGTGGAGTGTGTGGCAAAAAGGGATCGTCTTGGGTTTACTACTGCGCCGAATGTGAATTTTATCTCGACACAGTCTGCGCCAAAACGGTGATCAACGGTCTCCATG
Source organism: Picea sitchensis (assembly GCA_010110895.2). Lineage (NCBI taxonomy): Eukaryota > Viridiplantae > Streptophyta > Pinopsida > Pinales > Pinaceae > Picea > Picea sitchensis. Next base: position 116,763 of record SNQJ01S0036633.1, read on the forward strand.
CTCAGGGCATTGCTGTGCCCGCAAGACCGAACAAGTTCAAGTCGGCAGCGCGCTTTGCCACGCAAGTCGTTCAGTTCTTTGTGGACGGTCTCGTTGAAGGCCTCGGAGAAGGGCTCGCAGATGTTATTCTGGACAATGGTACCAGAGACTGGAATGGTCGCGGTGGTGATAATCATACTGGCGGTGGTGATAATCATACTGATCACGGGGATAACGGTGTTTGAAGGCCAAATATACTTCAAGATTTGAATGCTAATCGTGCCCCCTATTTTATGGATTTTATATTACTAAGCGTTAGAGTTTTACTATGTAGATATCTGGATAAGCGTTTACGCTTCTTTCAATTTACTGCCTTGTGAGATAATAGTGATTCCCTTTAAGCTTTCCTATGTATAGATTTTGAGTTCAGAGCAGTGTCTCTGCTTTGTAGCCATCTGTCCTTAAATTGTTATTAATATGAATAATATACCCTCAAGAGTTTCTGTTGGAATTCAGTGTCCTGGATTATCCTGAGTATACAATGATTTGACGGTTGTTTTTGGTTTCTATGTTTTTAAACAAAATTTAAAATATATAAAAATAAATAATTTTAAATATTTTATTAATTTTAAAAAATATATTTATATAATTATTATTATTTATTATACATAAAAGTATTTTATCATTTTAGTATCATGTTGTGTAAAAAATAATATCAAACATCTAAAAAAATTTAAAAAACAAATTAAGAATAGGAAAAATAATATCATGTTATATATTTTGATTTGTTATGTTAGAAATAAAATGATTTATAATTAAATGTTATGTTTTGGAAAGAAGTTAATAAAAAATAATAAAAAAATAATTAATTTTTAAAATGATGAAATATATTATATTTTATTAAAAAATATTTATATTTATTAATTTCATGTGATGTTCTAGAAAAAAATAATAGAGACATTAAAGAAGTAAGTTAATCTTTAAAATTTTATTTTTGGATGTAAATTAGGTTGATTATATTTAACATCCTTTATTATGTTGTTAAAATAATTTATTATTTTGATGTCACACTTCCTAGAAGATAGCATCAAACTGTCACACACCAACTACGACAACTAAATTTTTTTTTGTCTTTTCTTTTAGGGACAAAATCTCTGAATTTTTACGGGGCCTAGTGCAGACCATCCCTTCCCTTATCCTCCTCTAAGCGACCACAACCTGGCCTTAGCGCAAGCACTTTTCGCAACTCGCGAGTTGGAGAGTCAAGGCTCTCGACTCCTCTTTCTCCAAACGTCGATACCCGAAATGCGATACGGGTATGGCTCCCTCCTCACTAGCACTTGCTACATATAACCATAGGCTAGGCTAAACACTAGCACTACTTGCAACTCATGAATTCGCTAGTTGGAGTGTTGAGCCCTCGTGCTCCTCCTTTGCGAATCCCCGAAACGTGAAAGATCAACGTTATGTGGACTCTGCCAAAGCGATGTGTACACACCACTGGTCTCCTCCACTATACTCTGCTTACAAGCTATGTTGTTGCCACCCGTCGCACAAGACCTCGGCTCTGGATGTTTTGCGACCTTAGAGATCAAGGTGCAACTTCTTCACCCTTCGAAACCCTGAAACACGATAAGTCAACAATGGGTTGACTCTTTCCCAGGATACATGTGTCCACCACCTGTCAACCATGCGGTCCCCATCGAACGGATGTGCCCTCCATGATGGATGACTACGATAAAATTGCGACTTCGCACATCGCGAGTTCGAACAGTATGTTCTTTGACCTTCTTTCTCTATGAGTCATCGAAATGCTAAGCTCTTGCCACGCATCCCTTCTGATGGACGACTCTGATGATTTAGGAACTTGTCTCGTGGACCTTCCTCGGGATCCAACGACTATTGGTTCACACGCTTCAAATTTGATGGCTCAGATTTGTTTTCCTCATGCGCCCACTTCTCGTTGTCTCGACGTGGATTTCGACGGTCCATATCTCTTCTCTGCAGCTAATTTAATGATAGTTGTCACTCCTCCTCCTAAGCTTGGAATTTCTCCCATCTTGGAAGAATTCTCTCAGTGTCGAAGGCTTCGATCTTTGATTCCTCTGCGAGCTCTGTGACTTTGGGTCTCATCTATGTTCCCCTTCACGCTGGCTACCTACACTCATCAAATCTTGTGAAGACTATAAGAGTCGAGGCGTTAACGCCTACGCTCCTTCCTCAAATTTAACGGTCGTGATAGACCTTGGGTCCTCCCGAACGGATCTCGTCCGTTCATCTTCCAAACGAAAAGACATTCCCTTTCTATACTTGAATCTCACTATCCTCCTGGAGTCTCGTTAATTATGAAAGGCTTAAGAGCTTTGCGTTCTTTCTCCTAGACTTAACGCTTGGAAGAATTCTTCTGCGCACCCCTTACGTTCATTCATCAAGTCTAGAACTTAAGTGGTTCTTGATTTTTGCTTGCCTTGCAGAGAGCCTATGTGGATATGCACTAGCTCTCCTGAGGTTAATCCACTCTATCCTTGAAGGGACTCAGAATGATAGGAGGGTCGACATGCGTACAAGAAACTATACCTAAGGTCGATGAACTCACAGTTCACGACTCTAGCTTAAGACACTACAAAACTCAAGCGTTTATGAGAACAAGTCATGTTCAAACCATATAATTTCTTACTTTCCTAATTATACAGTCAAGCAGAAATAGAAGGGATACAATATATCTATTAAGCATTCATTCATATTCTTGAAAACATTTACAGTATATCCAATTCATACACAAGATATCCGATTACTTATCTATTACAGGAGGTAGCCAACTAATTGATTGTGGGTGTTCGTCCTTCCACCCGACCATAGGCACAGAGGCATTCATTCTTAGCACTCTGGCCACCCTTGTCCCAAGCCATGATATCACCAGGGAATTCTCACACTTCTCGAGGGTTCTTCCTACGTTTTTGCTTCTGTTTGGGTCATGTTCTCTGTAACTCAGAGATTTCTCTCTCTCAGTTATGGCCTCGGCGAGGTTTTGCAGATGCTCCTCAACATCGAGCTCCCAGACTTCAGTTCGTGACTCGCTAGAGAGCTCTGCGCATCTCCCTTGCAAGATTACGCTCTCTTTTTTTTGTCCGGTCTCCCCTCTCTTGTGTGTATCCCTCTTACCTTGGAAGGTTTTTCCGACCTATCCTGTTCCTTTTGTCAGAAGGAAGCTCAGGTCTGCAGGTCCCTGCAGTACTTTGGGCTGACAGCCTATGTTTCTATTCATGGGGGTGGTTGATAATTCAACCACTGGTCCTTTCTTCATTAACTGATTTCTCTCCTTGGGATGCGAAGGAGGTTGTCATCCTCATCAAGGGAAATTTGGGGTTATTTGTCATAATGAACCCTCTCTTATAGTTTTCAAATTCTTTCTCTAGTGATATCATGGCCAATACTTTTAAGGCTTCATCCCCATAGTCACTCATTAACAACTCAAACAATAATACATTTACATTGTGCTCATACATTAGCATGGTAATTCATATTTTATGATTAATTACAAATTGGGGGAAATAGAGTGTTACACAAACACTTTTAAAAAAAATGAAATTAAAAAAGTGAATTACAAAAAAGGAAGTTATGATAAAAAATGGTTCACCAAACTTCTTATTATTGTTCTTTACTATTCATAACTTCCTTGTATTTATAAATGAATGAGTTAACATGTTTACTTTTTCACATTTACCTAATCATATTAAGAAATTACCGTAAGGTCATATGATTGCCACCTTAAGATGATTAACAAAGATTAATATCTATGCCATAACTTGCCTGTTAACATCTCCGCATCTACTCTTGGAAGGGAGTTCAGGAGGTTTGGAAAAATTCGATGACGAAATTCTAGCTAGCCTTCTTCAATCAGGTGTTCATGCTCTTTTTTCTTTTCTTTTCTTTTTTATATTTATAGTAATTTTTTTCACAGTTGTCAAGAGTGGTTGCTTGTTTTCTTTCTACATCCATCATACTATTTCATTTTAAAATCTTAATTAGGGTTTTTTCTAAAATTAAGGTTTGTTTGTAATCTTAATATGCTAATTAAAGTTTCTTTGTAAATTAAATAGGTCAAAAAAAATTAAGATTTGTTTGCAAATGAAATATTCTTTTGAGCGTTCATCAGCCACAACCACAATTATGTGGTTGTGTTAGTTAGTCACAAGCCACACTCACAATTATGTGGCTGTGCTAGTTAGTCATAGACTTTTGGCTTGTTGTTTTTATGTATGTGATAGTTCATAACAATAATCAGTATAAAAATAACTAAATATATATACAATATAATGACGTCCAAAGGCGTACACCTATTGATAATGGGCACAATTAATGATCTTTTAATCTTATTTAACCTTAAATTTTAATCTGATGGCTATGCATTGAAGATGCTGGCATATTCTTAGTCGTCCTCCAAAATCAATGGATCAGATTTATTGTTCATAACTTTCTTGCATTTATCAAGGCATCCGTTAACATGTTTACTTTTTAACATTTACCTCATGCAGTCAAACGTTTCATATAAGCAGAGACAGATTACCACAAACGTTTTATATTAGGGATATAATATTGAGGGCACGCTTTATCAACCACTACTTTTCTGCGTTCTCAGCCACGAGTTAGCCGCTATGTTTGTGCTAGTATATATATAAGACAAGACTTAGCCTGAAAAATTCTTAGGTCGTTCCAAGACCTAAGAGTTTGGAATTCTTATAATGAAAAATTTATATCTTCAAAACGAGAGGTCCTCCGTTCGACCTAGCCTGATGAGCTGAGGATTAATATTAAAAGCATATACAGGACGTCCGCCGTTCAACCTAACCGGATGCCCCTGATGCCCTGAGGTTCAACCTAACCTGATGCCCTGGGCATTGATATTTTTAATATCGTACGCAATAAGATCCCAAGGACAAGGGCTCTGTTTGGTCTTTTGGAGGGATCCCTACCATTATTCGTGTTCTTAGGGAAGCGAACACTACAGTGACGCAACAACTTCGAGTAATACGCAAAGCTCGTAGAGATTCACCGGTCGTAGTGCAAGTGATCATACGGTGCCTCGCAGATTCGCATGTCTCCGCTAAATCGAGAAGCATAACATTTGGTTACAGGTATGGGATAATAATAGTTGGTTTCGGCAAAGTTCAGCGTGCACACTTCTGAAAGCAGAAGCGATTTGTGATGTCAATATTACGTTTAGTACGAAAATCACTGTTCGAATCGATTCTTTGAGGCAAGATTCTTATTGGTTGCCAATTCATGTGCAAAGTGCAAGTCTGAGCAAATGAGTTACTGCTTGGCCAATAACATACAAATAATCAATTTTTAGTCGTGTATTAAAATAAAAAGTTACGGGAATTTGTAATAAACTTTCCGAAATCGTATGTGCCAATTTTTTTTTAGTTGTGACTGGAAATAATTAAGTTTATTAAAATTAGTAATAATATTGCGAGATTGTATATGTGTGTTAAAGAGAAACTGTTATGTTAAAGATGAAATTGAATCATTTTAATTAGTTTTTAATATGTAGGTAGATTAATTAACATTTTAAATCTTATTTAAGAGATTTTATAATCTATATTTTTTTTATATTTTAAAATTTATTTTTAATATTATAAAATTGATATATTTTATTATTATTTTATATAAAATATTTATAAAACAGATAAGAAAAAGAAGAGGATGAGCAAACAATCATTTTATAATCAATCAAGCAGAGATTACACTTCTTTGTTAATGTTACCATTGATCGAAAAGAAAGGGTATATAAAGACCACTTGCTTATTAAACTAACGAAGACACGTAGACTGCACCAATTAATTTAGATATTTAAATAAGCATTAATAAATAGATTTTTTTCATAGTGGACTTCAATAAGCTATAATAAATAATTGAACAATCTTAACATTTCATATTAACGATGTAGGATTTTGTAATTATATAATTTTTATTATTAACATAAATAACTATAAACTTGATCTAGATTATATTGAGAATAAAATGATATATGTAAATAAAATTAAGAAAACACATAATTACAACAAAATTTAATTTTTGTTGATGAATATAATAGTATGAGATTGTAAATTACAAATTTGTTATAATGATGGTAGCTTATCTTTAAAGAGAAAAAGATGTGTGTTACATTTTTTCACAAAAAGATATTATCAAAGGATTGTGTAAAGAATAATAATATATCAAATCTATATATATAATATTTACAAATATTTTTTCCCTCAAAAATATTATTGTTTCACTTATTTAATATTATTATATGTTTTATCTTCTTTATTTCATTTTACAAATACCATGGGTTACAAAACTATGGACCCATAAATCATTAATGGTAAAAAAATAATTAATACTAATACAAACATCTATTTTTTTATCATTTTATCATTATTATTTATTCTATCTCTCCATATTATTTATTCTATCTTGCAAACATGTACGCTCAAACCTTAAAGAACCATGTATTGTATTATGTATTCTATCTTGAAACATTGAGAAGCATTATCTTGATTTGTGTAAAGAACAATGTATTGTATTATGTTAGTGTTAAACAATTTAACAATTTGCTAGTGTTATCTTGTTTTGTGGCCGTGTGGTTTTTAAAGAGAAAATTTTAGCTGTTAAATTTTATCAATAGGTTAATTTTCAAGTTGTTTTTAAAAAAAAATAATTTGTAAATTTCTATTTTTTTTTGTTGGTGTTATTTTCTTTTTTGGTATCTATTATTTTGGTGGAAAATCTTAAGGGTCTAATGTCATCAAAAAAATTAACAATTTTCGTTTTATTTGCTTAAATTTTATAATAAAATAATTTTACTTTAAAATTACCAAAATTTAATAAAAACTATATAATATCCTCCAAATATTTTATGGTTGACATTTTAAAAATTAGTAATACTAACCAAAATTTATGCACATTAAAATAAGTATGAATCTTTAAAAAAAATCCCTATTTTTTAATTTCTAAAATGATATATAATCTTCAAAATATGTTTTTAGTTATCTTTAATTTCTTAAAATTATGAATAGGAATATAATCTTAAGTAATGGATATACATATTTTAAAGTCATTTTTTTAATTGCTTAAATTTATATATAATAAAGTAGTATTAAGTAATGGATACAACTTTTGAGTTACCATGTTGATGTTGAGATGGCAATTAAATTGTATGTGTATTATAGATTCAACAATGAAGGGTCTATTCAAACTAAGATGTACATACATTTTACAATAAGGTGAATTAGGAGTATATATATATATATATGGGTGAGTGTATGAAGTTGGTGGCTGAAAAAGTGGCAAGGAGGTTAGCATTGCACTGGTAGGAACGCATGTATGTTTCTAGGAATGCACACACGTTACTGATGTGATAGGTTTGGAAAACCCCAAACCTCCATGCGTGTGGATTTTCAAGAATGTGCACGCATTCCTGAGAAACATGTGTAGAAGAACACATGTGCATTCCTAAAAAAAATTGAAATAAAAATAATGTGCACGCGCTTTAGGAACACATGTGCATTCCTAAAGTACATTCACGTTATTAGGAACAAGAATGCGTGCGCATTCCTTTTCACATAAAATATACATCTGTCCCCCCCCCC